>JAJOZX010009341.1:140000-151881 GCA_023014485.1 Bathynomus jamesi
TGATATTTTGATATGAGGCGCTTTCCCTCGAAATATTTTGAGAGCTGCGTGTGCACAAGTTTTTCAAATATTTTTCGCAATGAAGGTAAGATGAATATAGGTCGATAGTTCGAAGGTAGTGATTTGTCTCCTGATTTGAATATTGGACAAACTCGTGCCTTTTTAACTACGTCAAGGAAAATACCATGACGGAAAGATGAGTTCAATAATATTGATAAAGGGAGAGATAAAGTATCTGAGCAGTATTAAAGACAGCGTTTGGAATAGAATCGACGTGACATGGTTTGTTTTTAAGGGTGGAAATAGCCGTTTTGACATCTCTGGGGGAGATACGAGAGAAGAAGAAAATATGAACAGGGTGATTATAAATATATTCTTCGTAGCTGCGTATCGAGGGCGTTATAAGATCAGCCGTATTTTTTACCATGGTAGCAAAGTACTTATTTAGATGATTGCCTAAATCTAATGGTTCGTTATAAGTGGTATTATTTATTGTTATATTTGTGGAAAATGAAAACAACTTTGCTCTTTCTCCCTACGTAAAGTTTCATTAGTCAGTTTACATTGTTTCTCATACCCTCCCCTTTTGTATTCCTCAAATTTATTGCTGTTGTACCCTGATTTTACTTTTTTGATTTGGGTATTTAGTTTGTATCTGTGGTGTGATGTAAATTTCTTGGGGCATTGTGCCTTTTTTTTTGGCGTGTTTATAGATTAAATTATTTGGCCGTATAGCTTTTAGGAGAGGTTTCTGTAACCATGATTTATTTTTCCTTTTATAAGTCATAGAAGAAAGCTTTTGTTGAATGAATCGTATAATGTGTCTGAGAACTTAATAAATTTTTCATTTATGTTGTCAACCCCTTCGAGGATTTGGGACCTATATAATCTATCGAGTCTAATTTTCATAACACGTGTAGTTCGCGTAATAGCTGGGTAGAAGCCATATGTTACCATTCTGTTTATGCGTTTCTTTAAGGGTCTCAGTGTTTATTACATTTTAAGAGATTAGAATTGAAGTCGCTCAGGAAGGTCGCTTTATGCTGTTTTGTATTACTATGATTTGAAATTAAGTCAATATTTTTCAGGAAGTGGATAAAGCCTTCATTTGGAGGTCGGTAGAAACCAATTATATTTAAATTAGTATTTTCTAAGGTTATATTTACCGCGCATGTTTCAACAGAGCCAAACATTAGTGTAAGATCAGTGATTAGTGTACATGAAATGAATTTATCTATGTAATTTCAAGCCCCCCCCCACTCCTTTCCTGCCGTCACGATATGTCTGAAAACATTTATACCCATCCAAAGGGTATAAATTGTTTCTTTTATGCGTGTTTCCGTGAGGAATATGACAAAGAATTGTGTTCCGATTAATTGTAATGAATTTTGTAGTTCTTTAAAATTAGCAGATGTGCTTCTTATGTTCAGAGTTAGTATCATAAACTTATTATTGAAATTTAGAGTAGGAACCTATGTCATTTATATCGTAATAAACGCTCTCGGAGACAATATGTGACAAATTAAAAAATTCATCGGCGTCTTCGTGTTTATCTCGTAACAGTTCTAAAAGGCTTGGAAGGTCTTTCAGGGACGTATGAGACAGTTAGGAGTTCGACTAGGAAGAGAAAGGAGTAAAATTTTAGGGAAGCTGAAAGGAAAGGAAAATTTGGGCAGGATGTTACAAATGAAGTATGCAGTAAAGCACTTTTCTGTTTGGGAATCATATATTGATTGAAGTTTTCCGACAGTAGCATGAGCAAATAAAATGATACTATCATAAAAATAATAGTAGTCCAATTAATAACAATAATGGCAATAATAATGGATAGTGATAACTTATAAGAAATGACAAATAATAATAATAATAATAATAATAATAATATCAATAAATAAAAATAGTAATGATAAATACAAGTAATAATGATAGTAAATGATAAAGATTGACAAAGTAATAATGATAGCAAGCAATAAAATTGACAAGTTGCATCAGGCAAGCTCAATTACAGTTCCAGGTAAGTTTGGGTAAATCACTGGGATGGCGGTGATTTTCATCAGATAGAAAACTAAATATTTAGAAGCTCATCAGATAAATTCAATTATGATTTATGGCGAGCCAACTCTAAACTTTCACTAAGTAGGACAGCAGCAAAGCAATGATAATAGCAATAAATATAACAATCATAGCCACAATGGCGGAAATAAAGATAATACAATATACTTGTATTATTACCATCAATTAGTAATCACTAATTAATTAATACGATTAATCAATCATTATTAACCGATTAATAATGCAATATACTCGTATTCTTATCATCAAATTATTTATTATTATTTTTTTTAATTAATTTTTATAATTACACTAACCATATCAACAATGGCCAAATAATGACAATAGTAAATACTCAGAGGTTCTTACTTTAAAGTATATAGTAATAAAACAATAGAATATACTCGTTTGATTATTTATCATTAATTATTATTATTTGGAGATCTATTGGTATGGCCCTGTGAGTGAGCGTTTGAATTAATTAGGACGGGGACTATGAAGTTATTTGGATCAAAATTCACTTGCATTAGGAAATTATTAAAGTCATTATCAGAATTTAATGCAGCTTTTACACCGGTAGGTGATCTCTTTATATATATTGTCCCGTTGCGAGAGAAGCACTTCGAGATCTCACTTCGGAAGTCCTTCCTGAATTCTCTTATCTTTTTGAAGAGGTTTCTCTTCTACACTAGTTGGTCATCTACGCGTTAACGGAAATTCTTGGTCTCACCTGGATGCACACGCCTACGCATATCCTTTTCACATCTTCATTCGGGACCATAATCCTGATGGGTCATGTGCGCGTTGTTCTTGGATCAACCGAATGTAGAGGCTTCTGTAACGTCTGTTAGTTTAACATTTATTCGAAGATTTCTTCGCAAAGCCTCAGTTGTTTTATGATTCAGGTCTTCATTTATGTTTTCAGCACGTGTCTCTAGCCTACATATTACCATAACATTCATATACTGGGGGTGTTGGAGGTGTTCTATCTCTCTCCAGTTCCTCTCTTTTTCTTTCTGGAGGGTTTCAGCTCTCTCTTTATGATCAGCGGGTTCTTTCTGCAGGCATTCAACTTTATGGCTGAGGAATCCAACTTGTTCCGTGAGCGTCCGCGTAATCCCATGGAGCTCCTCGATTAAGAAACTCTTGAGGAGCTCGAAGAGCTTGCGGTTATCATTGCTTAACCCTGTTACCAGTTGCTGCTGTTCGCTGGTGCATTGCACCACGGCAGCACTACCTGTGGAAACAGGTGAAGAGGGGAGAGATGTGGCACCACCGCTTGGGGTCCAACAGTTGGGTATGTCGCTACAGGTAGAGGAACTACTCCGAACTAGCACCGTCGTTCGTGGCATATTGGTAGGAGGAGTTTACGCGTTCGCTCCTCCTCTTTGGCGATAGATCGGTAGACATTTGGTTCTTGCTGCCTTTACCCATTTTGATTTTCAATTTACTGTAAGATTTCCTATGAAATTTACCAAATTTTACATATATATTTACCAAATTTCACACATATATATATATATATATCATGTAGATCAGGTAATTTAGATCGTGCCTAGAACACTGGGGTTAGTTTTACATGCAGATGAGAGAAAACAAGAAGATCTACTGAACTTTCACGAGCAAACAAAAACACGTCCTTCCTTGGCGAAGATCGAAACACAACATATTTAGGTATTATATAAATAACATCTAGTAGTTGAACATATTAATATCAAATTTTCATTTTTTTTTTTAAGACGTACGTGTAATTTATAGTAACGTTTGTATTTCGTTAAACTTCCATGAACGTTTTATCATTTCCTTGAAAATGTCCAAAGTCGTAGGACAAAACGTTGAAATATATTTTTTGTAAACAATTCGGTTGTTTTATCTAAGAACAGTTCTCAGGAATATTTCAATGCCATCAAGAAATGTATTCGGAAAATTAGCGAAGTCTTTTTCAAATCTTATATCAAGATAGAAACTGATATTAAGTTCTTATAAATTCATTTATAATCGATTTTGGTCTACAAATTAATAACAAATGTCAAAGGAGACACTACAATTTTAAGTGGAATCCGAACCACGGGTCACCACATCATCTGGATGCAGAGGACGGTCTTCCATTAACTACTCTTCAGACTCAATGTCGCTTAACTTCGCTGATCGACGGGAAGCGGTGTTACGACACTGGTCATGTCGTAGCCCATAACAAAAGCAAGAACAAAATTATATACAGTATATATATATATATATATAAATGTATAATGTTAATGTTTCAGACCAACAAACACCCTAGGATCCACTCATGGCTGGTCTACCTAACTGTGGTTGTAGTTGTGTATTGCACATGTCCTCGGTGGTGGCGGAGGGGACCTACAATTTTACGTGGGTTCCGAACCACAAAAACCTTAATTTTACTACCTTAAACTATACCCATTCTATCAACATATGCGTCTAATCGATTTTTAAACAGGTTTATAGACGTGCTACTAATTACTTCTACCGGCAAACTATGCCAGCTATTTACTATTCTATGCGTAAAAAGGTTTTTGGCAACTGCTGTCTCGAACCTTCTACTTGTCAACTTACACCCATTATTTCTCGTTCTATTATACTGTGATATTTCGAGAAATCTATATCTATTTACGTTATCAAACCCATTCATAATTTTAAAAACCTGAATTAGATCACCCCTTAGCCTCCTAGTCTCGAGTGTAGTCAATTTTAAGTCCTTAAGCCTATCCCCGTATGACTTCGACCTAAGCGACGGAATCATCTTAGTTGCTCGTCTTTGAACTCTTTCGATTTTATCTATATCTTTGCGCATATGCGGATCGCGTATTCCAAATGGGGTCTAACTAATGATTTATAAAGAGGACCAATAATATCGCTCGATTTGTACTCAAAATTCCTAGCTATAAAACCTAGCACATTGTTCGCCTTATTGACCGCTGCTGTACTTTGTTTCGCCACTTTTAAATCACCAGTGACGATAACTCCTAAATCTTTTCCCTGTTCTACGCTTGCCAACTTCTTCCCTGACATACTATACGCAAAATTACCGTTACGCGAACCTATATGTAAAATTTTGCATTTATCGACGTTAAATCTCATTTGCCATGTGACTGACCAATCAACGATTTTGTTCAGATCTTACTGGATTTTACCTCTATCTTCATCATTAATTGCCCTACCACCCAACTTCGTGTCATCCACAAACTTTGAAACTGTTCTGACTAGGCCGACATCTCAATCGTTAATATATATAAAAAAAGCAAAGGGGGCAATACAGAACCCTGAGGAACGCCGCACGCTACATTAGCCCAAGACGACTCCGCTCCATCAACGACCACCCTCTGTTTCCTACATCGCAACCACTCTTCTATCTATCCAATTTATTACTACACCCCTGATTCCATGAGCCTTAGTTTTTTCAATGAGTCTTTAGTGCGGTACGGTGTCAAACGCTTTTTGAAAATCTAGTGTAAATACACTACATCTACCGCCCGATGACTATCGTAAACTTCAACCACGCTTTGAAAAAAATTCTAAAAGATTAGTTAAGCAATATTTGTTTCGCCTAAAACCGTACTGCGTATTTCTAATCAAGTTATGCAATTCCAAGTGTTCGACTATACGATCCCTAATTATTGATTCCAGTAGCTTACCTACAAGAGACGTTAAACTGATTGGCCTATAATTTCCCGCCACACCCTTATCGCCTTTCTTAAAAAAAGGTGTTACATTTGTTAACTTGAAATTATCTGGTAAGCACCCCTTAGAAATAGATGCATTAAAGTCTTTGTTAGCGGCATAACAATGGTTCCTTTTAATTTTTTTAGTTGTATAGGATATATGGAATCCGGCCCTGGTGATTTACGCATCTTTATTTTATCAATATATATATATATATATATATATATATATATATATATATATATATATATATATATATATATGATGTAGTGGTTAGCATCACTGACTACGAATCCACAGGCCCAGGGTTCGATTCCCGGCGAAAGCAGACGACGCACAACTTACCCAGCTGTTCATTCCTCTAGAAAAAATAGGTTGGTCGATAAATGCGTACCCTGGGTGGTCTGGTGGTTAAGACTCTGACTGCTGATCGGGAGGTCATGAGATCGAGTCCGGGCAGAGACATTGTAATTTCTAACTACTCTTGGTGAATCGTGGTTCGGATTGCACGTTAAGCTGTAGGTCCAAGGTGGAGTAACAAGCTTGACCTTCGTCAGAATGAACAATTCGGGCGGAAGCTTAACTAAAATTAACCAAGGTTATATATATATATGTATATATATATACTGTATATATAAATTATTATATATTATTATATATATATATATATGTCCCCAAATGGACAGGAAATTCAGAGAAATTCTAAAGTAACGATTTAGGAGTTGTAATGGCTGATGATGCGAAATTTGAAACACAAACTAAGATAACAGTAAACAGAGCAAAGAGAGTAACTGGGCAGATACTGAGAACCTTTAAACGAAGGGATAGGAATATGATGATTCCTCTACTGAAAACACTGATCGTACCCAAGTTGGAATACTGCTCGGTCCTAACATGCCCATATAAAAAGAAGACATTAGACAACTAGAAGGAATTCAGAGAAGCTTCACAGCCAAGATCAATGGGTGCAAAGAACTAAACTACTGGGAAAAGTTACGCGAATTAAACCTATATTCACTGGAGAGAGAGAGAGAGAGAGAGAAGAGGGATACACCATTATTTACACTTGGAAAATAATGGAGAAACTAGTCCCTAATCTTACTCTGAACCCTGTAACTCCGCAAACATCAATTTAATCAGCTGCCCAAACACCTAAGGAACACGAGTGATGTTGTAGTGGACATCTTCAAAAGAAGATTAGACGCCTGGCTCAGAACAATCCCCGATGAGCCGGGCGTACCTGGCTATGTGTGGTGGAGAGTACAAGAAACCAACTCGTTACTTCACCAGGTCAACTCGAGAGGAGGGGCGACAAGCTAGACCTTCGTGAAATGAGGAATCATCGCACGGAACATTTGAAAGGTTGAAAGGTATAATATATATATATATATATATATATATATATATATATATATATATGGGATGAATTTCACAATTAAACACGTGAAATGAATGAATGAATGATGTAAATCCACAAGGCAAAGGAAAAATTATTCCAAAATTATTTCCTTTCCCTTGTGGGTTTTCCTTTAAATCATATATATATATATATATATGAAGAATGAAACCACTCTTCAGGAAGACGTAAATTTTTATTTCTTAACACCAATACAGTTTTGGCTCTTCTCTTCTCAGTTGGTAATGACCGTATAAACAGAGAACAGAGTTTATATACACCTGGAAGTTAATTATCAGGGATTAGCTGAATGAACATTTCCATCCTCTTCTCAGAGGATAGTTAATTGACCCCTCCGACCCAGCTTTGACCTGATGGATGTACCTGTGTTGCCTGAATTTTTGGAAGGTAATGTTACAAAGTTTTTAATTTTATTACATATAATTTTGTTAAAAGAGAATTGACCATCGGATAGATTAAAATTTTGTATACTGTAGAGCCTGTGAGACTAGATTCAACAATTCTACGCTTAACATAATTATTAGGTTTGAAAACAAAGTTGCAATTATTGAAATCTATTCCATGGTTATATTCTCTAACATGACAGAATACCGCACTTTTTTCATTCCCCACCATCACAACATCTCTCTTGTGTTCATAAATTCTCTTACTGAGGTCCCTTCCCATTTCTCCTACGTATACATTACACTGCCCAACAAAAAAAAAAATTTTTGCTGCTGATTTAATTCTAAGACCTGTTTCTGGATAATATTGATGTGCTGATTTCAAAAATCACCTTAGATTTTGTGCATCACATCAGGTTTTCGTGCAATGCAATATGCCTATTTTGGGTGATCCATGAAGGGCGCTTATCAAAATTGATGATTTTTGAGACCTGTTAACAGCTGTTTTGCTGTTAAAATTTTATCTGTGGAATACGCAAATCTGTGCATTAAATCTAAAGGTCATGTACAAAATATTAAAATCTTGGGTATCTGTGATTTCCCCAGGTGTGAGCGTGACGTCATGATCTGCTTTAATATGGATTCATTTTTTTCTTATTTAAACACTTTTAATCACTTTATGTGCCAATATTACCATTGTATATTAAAGTTCACTCCCTGCACAATTGTTTACTTTTCCATGCTGATTCTGAGTATGTAAAAACTTTTTTTTTGAAAAGAAAAAAAATTGGGCATAACCCTGCCAAAATGCGATATCTCCAAAATATCCGTATTTGATTGCTCGAAAACCTGACGTGATAGGCAAAAACTAAGGTGATTTTTGAAATCAGCACACCAAAGTTACCTAAAAACAGGTGTTAGAATTAAATCAGCAAAATTGGTGTTGGGCAGTGTTATCAGTACATTCTTTACATGGTAAAGATACCCGTGTCTTTTTCGTCCTTAGGTTTGTTCCTTATTAACATGTCATTTATGCAGTTATTATATTTGAATGGCACATTAGTGCCCATTCTCTGACAAGTTTTCTTAAGTCCTTTCAAGTTTTTGTTAAGGGGAGGACAATACTTTTCTTGTAATCATTGTTTGCAGTTGACCTGCCTGTATAAAAGTTTTTTCTGGCTGCCAAATGAGCGTTAAAAATGAACCATTTGGGATAATACAGATTTTTAAATATATTGTTGATTTTTTGTATCTCCTCATCAACATAAAAAGGGTGACAGATTCCATATGCTCTTAGGAATATTGAAGATACAACTGACTTTTTTACTTGGTCATCATGAAATGAAAAATAGTGAATGTAAGAGTTTGAACTGGTTTCCTTCCTATACACAGCCAATTTTATGTTGTCATTTTCCCAATTGATGAGAACATCCAAAAAAAGGTATTTTTCTATCTCTTTGCTATTCACAGTTGAACTAATTGAGTGATGAAGGTTACTGAGTTTGGAAAAAAAGTCATCAAAGTTCTTATTAGCTGCCCATACTAATAATAAATGTGTCATCCACATATTTTAACCAAATTTGATTGGGAGAAGGATATCCTAGGCAACAATTTTGTTTCTAAAATCTCCATAAGTGTATGTGTATATATATATATATATATATATATATATTCTTTCTTTGAAAAATATAATAAATGTTTGAAGAAAATGACATAGTCTTCTTCAATAAAAAATGAGTCTCCCTGTTTCAACTTGGGGCTTGGTACGTATATATGATTTCTGCTTTTACCGTAGAAAGCCAGGGAGTAAATCTTTGATATTCTTGAATTTTTCATTCCCAGTAAATCATGTCTCTCTCTCACGCCACGCTGAGACTTAAGTCCATTTAGAGAAATAAAACCGAGCGATGTTCCCTTGTATTTTTTTTATATATTTAACCTCATATCTTTAAATCATTAATGTAGCGTTCAATACAATGTAGGACTGTATATAAAAGTACTTCATTATGTAAATAAACCTTTGAGAGGTGAATGATTATCTGAGAGTATTAGTACACTGCATAAAAAGTCCTTTAGAAGTCTTACAAAGAACAGAGAACACACGAATTCACTGTTTATATAATTATATAAAGGATGTACTTTGAACATCGGACATCAGCAGGACGATACAAAAGATCCTCAGAACAGAAAAATTTCAAAGGACTCTCTCTCTCTCTCTCTCTCTCTCTCTCTCTCTCTCTCTCTCTATATATATATATATATATATATATATATATATATATATATATATGGGGGGGAGGGGGTCTCAAGAACACTATTTCCAATAGCGTTTAGGATAAAAAGAAATAAACCACTTGTACAGGAAGCAAAAACTGGGAAGATATATTGGGATAAGAAAGAGGGCAAGAAGATTACTCCAATTAATTGTAAAACTCGATCACCAATATACTACACTCCGTTGAAAATGAATGAGGAAATTTTCCAGTATGAAATGAATTACAAGCAAAATTAATGCTATACAGTATTTACAATATACAGTGTGTGTGTGTGTGTGTGTGTGTATATATATATAATATATATCGTAAAGAACGACGCTTGTATAGGAGATATTCAGCGCAAGACGAGAGAGAGAAAACGGAACAAATGAAAAAATGAAGTAACCACCTGGGAATCGAACCCGGGATCTTCCGATTGCCGGTCAGACGCGATACCATTACACCATGGACTTCACTCTTCCAAATGCCGTAATTCTTCTACATACTCGCAGAAACCAATGCCCCAAGGGGGCTCCTCCGCATGCCGTAACATTATATACATTCAACTGCAAAGAACACGCAGTATAAATAACGTAAAGAACGACGCTTGTATAGGAGATATTCCGCGCAAGACGAGAGAGAGAAAACGGAACAAATGAAAAAATGAAGTAACCACCTGGGAATCGAACCCGGGATCTTCCGATTGCCGGTCAGACGCGATACCATTACACCATGGACTTCACTCTTCCAAATGCCGTAATTCTTCTACATACTCGCAGAAACCAATGCCCCAAGGGGCACCTCCCGCATGCCGTAACATTATATACATTCAACTGCAAAGAACACGCAGTATAAATAACGTAAAGAACGACGCTTGTATAGGAGATATTCCGCGCAAGACGAGAGAGAGAAAACGGAACAAATGAAAAAATGAAGTAACCACCTGGGAATCGAACCCGGGATCTTCCGATTGCCGGTCCGTTTTCTCTCTCTCGTCTTGCGCGGAATATCTCCTATACAAGCGTCGTTCTTTACGTTATTTATACTGCGTGTTCTTTGCAGTTGAATGTATATAATGTTACGGCATGCGGGAGGTGCCCCCTTGGGGCATTGGTTTCTGCGAGTATGTAGAAGAATTACGGCATTTGGAAGAGTGAAGTCCATGGTGTAATGGTATCGCGTCTGACCGGCAATCGGAAGATCCCGGTTCGATTCTCAGGTGTTACTTCATTTTTTCATTTGTTCCGTTTTCTCTCTCTCGTCTTGCGCGGAATATCTCCTATACAAGCGTCGTTCTTTACGTTATTTATACTGCGTGTTCTTTGCAGTTGATATATATATATATATATATATACTCGTACTTTAGCCGACTACATTTAATGACCTGTTTTGAATAATTTAAGAAATTTTGTTATAAAATAATTGTTTTTATCTTATTTAAATCGATGGCTTAAATTTTTAATTTAATTTTTTAACGTACATTTAAAGGTTTAATTTAAAAACATATCTTTTCTCTTTTCTTTTTAGCAAATTTGAGGGTTACGTTGTGAGCGATGTCGTAACACCACTTCCCGGCGATCAGCGAAGTTAAAAAAACATTGGGTCTGGATTAGTAGTTGTATGGGAAACTATTCTTCGCGTTCAGATGATGTAGCGACCCATGGAGGTTAAAGTAGGTTAAACAACCCCATCATTACAAGCCCATCAAAACTGTAAAGAAAATGTAAAGAAAATAGTTCCTCACGTCAACACTTTTCGGTTCTGGGAACCGCTACTTGATAAGTCGCTACTTGAAACGTAGCGACTTCCCTCGAATAAAATCGAATCGGCTATCTCCGTCCATCATGAAGACCAATCTTTGAACCAATCACTTTAAAGACATCGAAGAAAATGTCTAAAAAATCTGACAAAATTCTTATAGGCATTCTTCAGCGGAGACTCTCTAAAATGAAAATTTTGAAAATCGTATTTGCGTCCACCGCCTCCCAACCAACTCCCTCTCCCTCATTTACAGCTTGTCAGCGTCCCTTAAACGACACTTATTTCAAGATTTATCTTATTTTGTTTCCAAGTCGTCCCTCTAAAAATAAAAA
>JAJOZX010009342.1:0-145799 GCA_023014485.1 Bathynomus jamesi
AATAAATCCAGAATGTTGGGCCTATTTCCAAGGCCATCGGGGATACGAGTTGGGTGCTGTACAGTAGGATGGAGCGAAAAATACTTTTTTTCTAGTATGAAGTTCTAATAGTGATTAAAAGTTGCATTTAGTAGACGATATATACCTGCCAAAATATGAGTTCATTTGTTTAATATTTTCAGCTGCCACCTGGGGGCTAAATTTAACACAATTTTGGGTAAAAAGGAAAAAAATGCTTCTATTTTAGGTTTATCAAACTATTATAAAATTTTATCTTAGAATTATCTAATAGTTTGATTAAGATTCTTAAATGATAAGAATTCGTTTTGTAAAAATGCCTTTTCATATGCTTAATATCTTCAGCTGCCGCAAGAGGGCTGAAGTTAACTTAAAAATGACAATTAAGTATGATTTTGTATTTACTTGAAAAAGGGAACAGTAATAAATTAGGATGTCTCTCCTATTTTATACTGGCTTGAGACAGTTAAGAAACGTTATTTCGTGCCTTAGCGGAGTTACCACCCTTTCCCCAACCAACCTCCCTGTAGAAATGGTTCTTGCTGAAGACTATTTAGTAATTTGCTTTTGTGTCAAATTTTGGCTGTTTTTTCCTTGATTCTAATGTAGCACGAATCCAACCGTCTCTGTTTGTAGGTCCGCAGACTGATCCAGCAGCGTCTGTAACGAGCTTGACGCATCTCTCTACGGCTTGTGTATGACATGGAAACTGAAATAATTCTGAATGAAGAGTAGTACCATGTTTGATGCATGATTCAATATCATCAAGAGAAACTCCTTTGGTTATCGGTGGTTCTGCTATCTGAAAATCTTGCCACATAATGAGATCTGTATAGTCTTTGGCATAAAAATTTATTTCTGGCACCTTAAAATACCTGATAACATCTGTTTCTTGAATGCATGCCCTTGCTTTTATGATACGCCTAAATCCCAACTGACGCACATGCTCCCTTTCATCAGCTATCATTGCAATGAGAATGTTTTCTTGATTTGCGTAATATGCATTTCGCTGAATGACTGAGTCATGTACTCTCCTAAGCTCTTCACGGAGATACCGGCTTCTTGCAATCATATGCCACATATGTTTAGCACCATATTGGCATAATGGTTTACGCTTTATCTGAAACCACATTGGTGCGTATACCCTAACAATGAAAGTAGCTAATTCTTGTAAATTGCCTGAAGGATTCTCTGTGCTTGCATATAACCGCAGAGTCCTGTTTGCTGTGGTGAGCCACCTTGAATGTGATATATTGCCTGGACTCTTATGACTAAGACTCTTTGAGAATGTTCCACTTGATATAGCCTTGTGAATTTCAAGAAGGTATTTCTGGTCAGTACTTATGTCATCTACATCAACTTCACACATGTCCTCTTGAATTTCAATGGGTTTGAAGTTAACTATGGGAAGCTTTTCACAGTCTGAAAGTGCTCGGCCAATTTCTCCTGAAAATGCTCTTGGTCCAGTAGTGGTACCATCCAAGTGATGAAACAGATGGCGCAATGGAAGTTCATTAAGGTGTAAAAGGCATATCAGCCACTGCAATGGCTTATTAAAGGCTTCTTCCAGTAATCTTATTGTGCCTCCAATACTACCAGTGTTAACCACTGTCGAATCAGAACCAACTGCAACGATGTTCCCTATATCAACATTCCTTTCTTTCAAGCAATTCACTAGCGCTGTGCAAATGTATTTAGCTTTGCCACTGGAAGGTGTCACATGTGCAAAGTACAGAGTGTGGTTCAGATATTATGCTGATATGCTCTTCGCGTTTGGTTCTTTGGTGGTTAGAGCCATCACTCTCCTGGACTTGAATCATTGTTTATCCTTTCTGCCATCAAAGTATAATCCCCGCATGGTTTTTGGCTCTCCTATCTGTTGTAGTTCCTTTCTCTGTTTTTGTCTTTCACGTCTTAGCTTACTTCTGTCTATAATATTCCCTTTGTCTTCGGGAGTAACAATTTTAAGATCTGCCAATACTGCAGAAGCAATAGCAGCCCCAGCTCTGTCCGACATTTTAAATCTATCACAAGTAATTGCTAATGAAGGCAGTGGCTCACGCATCTGTTGTTCTGATATTACATATTGAGTCGAGGTTGTATCTTCCTCATTATCTTCAGATATCTCTTCTAGTTGTTGAAGTTCACTTGTCTCTGTTTCGATTTGTAAGTTGGACGTATTGGTTATAGCAGCACGTTGTTTGTGAGGATTCCAGACGTGCTTTTTCCATTTCCTTTCGATGTTCTCTTGCTTGTAATCGTCTTGTGTGTGCTATGTCAATGCTTTCTATCACCATTATTCTGCGTGTTCGTTGGTCATTTAAAAAATCCTGCTCTTTTGGAGGGACTTTCTTACTCTTTTCACATGAGCATCTCCTAAACTCCTTACATTTGCAGGTGCAGATGTCAAACAAAGTGCATTTTGAAGAGTTTTCAAATTCTTCAAGCTGATTTTTGTACTTAGGCTGATCCTTGCGTGACTTGTATGGCTTTAATAAGGACCTGTATTTATCATGGTACACTCGCATCATCTGTAAAACGCGTGTATGTGAAACTATTGGCAAAGAGGCCTTCTTCCAAAATTTTCTACCTTTTTGGAAACTGCCTCTGCTATTTCAGAAAATGAAGGCTCCTTGTTATTCATCTGCTCCTTCACTAAATGTTTAGTGAACAGGTAATCTTTCATAATGCAGTTATAAGTTGGTAGTTGCATATCACTCATCTCACAAGGTACTTCAAATATGGCACACTTCATATGTTCTCTAGTGAAATGTTTATATTTAGTATTTGATGCCATAATATTTTTAAGAAAAATTCACAATCACAAAATATCCTGTAACATCAAAACATTATATAATTAATATATATAATATATTTTATAAGTATAATAATATATTATATAAATAATAATATATTATATAAATAAACTAAAATTATATAATACATTATAACAAGCATTTTATAATAAAATCAATATTATCTCTATATAAATCACTTTAAAATAAAGTTTTATAATATTCCGATCATATTAAAAAACTCTCCGATCAACTGAGCGACTAGGCCTACTACCTAAGAAGACAAGTGTCAACACACTGTTCTAATGACTCACAGAAAGAAATTCCTTCACACCAAAACCCTCCCCAACAACCCTCCCCAAACCCTCCCCCACAACATTCAGTGTAGTCTCAACATGACTCAGTTACTCTAAATTGTGTTAACTTCAGCTCTCTTGTGGCAGCTGAAGATATTAAGCATATGAAAAGGCATTTTTACAAAACGAATTCCTATCATTTAAGAATCTTAATCAAACTATTAGATAGTTCTAAGATAAAATTTTATAATAGTTTGACAAACCTAAAATAGAAGCATTTTTTTCCTTTTTACACAAAATTGTGTTAACTTTAGCCCCCTGGTGGCAGCTGAAACTTTTAAACAAATGAACCCATATTTTGGCAGGCATATTTCGGCCACTAAATGCAACTTTCAATCACTATTAGAACTTCATACTAGAAAAAAAGTATTTTTCGCTCCACCCTACTGTACAGTCTCCTCCAGGTAGATGAGACAAGGGAAAGATCAGCTTGAGAGAACAGTGATAGGAGAAACTAACGAACCCCACCCCACCCCTCCGAAGTACTTCCCTGGTCGATTAGTATCGAGAATCTCCTCCTCCTCTCTCTCTCTCTTCTCTCTCTCTCTCTCTCTATATATATATATATATATATATATATATATGTCATCTCTACTATTTTATGCCGGTTTCTGCCTGAATTGCTATCGATTAAATAAATTTAAAACACGTAGAATAAAGGTTTTATAAAGTAGGCCTAGATGTTATGCTTAATATCTACGAGGGGCGGTACGAATGTAATGCCTCTTATTGTATTTACGAACTGAAAAATAAGAGGCATTACTTTCGTACCGCGCCTCGTATTAAATTTACCATTAAATATAAGTTAAAAATCTTGGATGTGGGACCGTCCTCCGTCTTCAGATCCTGCAGCAAACCGTGGGTTGATCTCACAAACAGCCGTAGGTTCTCTTCGTCACATTATCTATGGCGTAACGAAGGAGTTTAGAGAACAGAAAAACATTGCATTACATTGGGTAATTTGAAGGAAATGCAAGTATAAATTTAAGGAAATCGTAATGTACAATAACTTAAATTCGTTTACAAACCTCGATACACCGACTAAATTTTCTTCATTCGTACTAACGTAAATATACATAAAAAATGGTTAAGTAATTTCATTAGTTTTATCATTAGCCAATAAAGACCCCAATGTTTTTCTCTGATCTTTTCCAGGTAACATTGGGTGACTTTGGTACTTTTTGTGTACCAAGTATTATTTTGTCTTTTCTCTGTTCATTCTGAACTAGAAATTTTCGGGAAAAAAAATTTCGAAGTCACCCTCGTACATTCTGGTAGTACTGAGAAAAGGTTTTCGGTCATAAATGTATACCATATACATCCTCTTCCGAAATATTGTGCCATTTTGTGACACGCTCTAAAGAACCTAAGTTAAATAGTTTTCAGAGTGTACCCTCGTATTATTAATATTATTATTTTAGAAAGTCGATATCAGCCTGTCTTTATAAAGGATTTACATTTAATTTCCAATATTTTGAATAGTTTTTTATTTTCAGTACTGAGTTTCTTAAAATAATAATTCTAGATAAGAATTTGCAGTATGCTGAAAATACTGTCGTCATTTTTGCTTCTGCTGACGCGTTTCGTTCATATACTTTGAACATCTTCAGAGCTTTATACATAATTTTAAAGTAAAATGGGTTGTATATATATTTCTTGATCGTAAGTTTGATACAATTTCAAATTAATTTAAGACTATTCGAAAGTTCATTAAATTTTATATTAATTTTCGGTTTTTTCATTTTAATGTAAAAGGATTCGGTAATTTTTAGTTTTTGTACGTTATGTGATGAGTATAAGATTTGAAAGTTTTGTGAGATATTTTCTAACTTTAATATTTTATGATCTACTCTGTAATGTTCGTTAATTTTACTTGGACGATATTTATGTTGGTATGATCTCTCTTTAATGTGGTTTGTGGTGTAACCAATGTAAGTCGACGTACAGTCAACTCCAGAACATGTAAATTGGTACACAACATGATGTTGCTTATCAGGGTTTTGTTACGTGTCGAAAAATGGCTTGATAACTTTTTGTTTTTATAGTATATGTTAACAGTGAAGTTTTTTCTTTATCCATTGGTTTTATGTGTCTCTTTAATATATTGTTTAAACATTTTTTCTTCAATTAATTAATTAATTCTTAAATTAATTTGAAATTGTATCAAACTTACGATCAAAAAATATATATATAACCCATTTTACTTTAAAATTATGTATAAAGCTCTGAAGATGTTCAAAGTATATGAACGAAACGCGTCAGCAGAAGCAAAAATGAAGACAGTATTCTTAGCATACTGCAAATTCTTATCTAGAATTATTATTAAGAAACTTAGTACTGAAAATAAAAAACTATTCAGAATATTGGAAATTAAATGTAAATCCTTTATTATTATTATTACTGATAATGTTACTTAATAACTTAAGAAAATGACCGCCATTGTCAGGGGTCCATGCTGTCTGGTACGGCAGAACCGCCTGCAGTGTGTGGTCTTGGTTCATCTGTACAATTTGTCTAAGGCTGAAAAACCTTCAAGTTCAGGAAAATCACGAATGACAAAGTTCAGAGCAAGAAGAAAAAATACATTGAAAAGAGAGTTAAAAACAACGCAGGCGCAATGAAACTAAAAATAGAAATTTTGCCAATTTATTAACAAGTTTATACATAAAAAAAAATGAAATTAACTCTTTAGTACAATTTCCCTTAAAAATAATTGACGAATAACGACGAATCAGCAACAAATTACAACATATATTCATGGATATAATATATCCTTTGATGTAAAAGATTAATTAGGCCCTATGATATCCAAAAATAATGACAGTCCACCTATCTGGGTAAACAAAAATACATTTGTAGAGCTCGAACCGTGAGCTGAGAGAGAAGAGATGAGACAAAGAGCCAAACAAGGATTCAAATTTGTACATAAAAGGACTCCAATGAGCTTAAACTGAGGACCTCACAAAAGGGTACAATCACTTACTAACTTAATTACCTAAACTCTTGAAACTACTTTCTACTCTTTGTGCTCTAAACCAGTTTTATCCACAATAAATAAAATTATTTTCAGAACTTTTCAAAAAAAGTAGGTGCTTAGCGAGTCATTATTATTATTATTATTATATTATTATTATTAAAAGGTCAAATCAATAACATTCTTTACCACACTTTTTGCACTATACATATAAGAAATGTGTTACATAAAATCTCTAATTTATACTAATTTTAGTTTTGAAACTTGGGTCTAATGCTTAGAGACGTTTTCTTTAAGGAGTATTTATGCCCACGAAAATGCTTCCAGTTGACGCCATCAGCCCAGGAAGAGTGATTTCCTTCATACTGATACCCATTTAAGTTTGAATCCTGGCAATTTTTATACCACCATGCACCACGGTATATCTTTGAACAATGTCTATTCTGATCACTGTCGTTGTCTTGATCTTTCGTTGAAAACTGTTGACCGCTGTGAAGAGTAAATGAGTCCCCGGCATTACCCGAATATTCTCCTAAATCCAATTGGTATTTGGTAGTGGCATCTCCAATGTAAAAGTGTTCGTATTTGGCAAAACGCTTTTTTCCCTCGAAATCCTCAAGATCTACCCTAAGTTCCATTAGAATGTTACTAACGATGGCGTGAATGTTGTCGAGATCAAGCCAAAATTCTCCTTTGAGATTTCCGAAACCAAGTTGGTACTCGACCCATCTCCGGAGGAAGTTTTCTCTTTCTGGGAGAGCTTCGCGATGTTGAATCACAGTCCACCCACCTCCATTAGTAGTTTGGTCGCAGTAAACAGAAATGGGTCGATTTTCACACCAACCAAACGGGTAAACTGTTCGAACTCCAGACTCTTTGTCACCAAGGTTAAAAATATCGTCACAATTACGTGGACGTTTCGAGATTTCCTTCAACGTGTCGGTCGCTTTATCCATTGAATACAAATGACTTTTCATCCCGAACAAAAGAGAATTTCTTGCAGACTTTTCACAAAGTGACAGAGTTTGTGACACGCATGCAGGAGAGAGTCCAATTTCTTCAAAAGATTATAAAGTCCTGTGATCGTAGATTCACTACTCTCTCCGTGTGCAAATCTGATCACTAAAGCAAATATTAGCAAAGATACCCGAGGATTTGATTCAACCATCTTCGCGCTTGTTGTTGAGTTCGTTGTTCAAGCGACTTCTAATAGCTAGTTTCGGAAAAACATTGATTTTATACTTATTTCTCCACATTATCCTTCGTCCGTGTATCTCGAAACATCCGGAGTTTTGTGGGCGTACCTAAGTTTATAGATTAATTCTCTTTCTGTTCAGTACATTCTAAAGTGGGTGTCTGAAATAAGATTAATGAAAGGAAATGCATTCTCATTTATGGCTTTGTTTTTCCTCTTCTTCCTTTTATCATTTAATGGAAATTTAGGTTAGTTTAATAAATTACTAATAGTTACTAACTATTACCACAAATCGTGTCTTGTCACGCAAGTGTTTAAGTTGTCATTAAATCAGAAAAGAAACAGTCAGTTATATTGTTGGCATTCATCTTGGTGTTATGTTCTTTAAAGTAGATTAAGTCAGTAGTTTAAGATTAAGTAGTTTAAGTAGTTTAAGATTAAGTAGATTAAGTAGTTTAAACCTTTTAATTCAATTCAGAATGTGTTCTAATTGTGCAGAAGTTAAATTTCTACTTTATTTTGTTGCATAAAATGAAACTTTTCTTTAATTAATTTTCATAAATCAAGTTTTCTACTTTCATGAAATTCTCAAATTGGAATGAAAGGAGAGAATGTTTTTTTAAGTTTTGAAATGTGAAGAAACAAATATGTCCTCTTTTTAATGGTTTTTGAGCTTGTTTCATCTTTTTTGTCTTTTTCTTTTTATATTTTATTTTATTCGTTAAATCTTCTTTGCATTTTATTTGAATTGCGAAGAATTAAGTGTTTTTTTCAAACAAAACTTTATAATTCACGTTTTTAAATTTATACTAATTTTTAATGGTAATTTAGTAGTAACTTTTACACACACACACACACATTCGTATTTAAACAAACCTTTCTCATATATATATATATACATACATGGTATCCCATAAGTCCGGCATCATAGGAGAAATTCATATTTTTCTATTTCTACAAACCATAATTCATAGTTTTCTCTTTCTACAGGCCATAATGTCTGTGAGCAAGGAAGAACGAATCCAGATAATTCTACTCAGAGGAAATCGGAGTCAAAGAGAGGCCGCCTGCTGAATTTAACAGACTGCATCCAGACCGCGAGCCAGTAACACAGTTGTGTGTCTGGATGCAGTCTGTTAAATTCACCAGCGGCCTCTCTTTGACTCCGATTTCCTATGAGTAGAATTATCTGGATTCGTTCTTCCTTGCTCACAGACATTATGGCCTGTAGAAAGAGAAAAATATGAATTATGGTTTGTAGAAATAGAAAAATACTAGCAAAAGGTCGGCGCTACGAGCCGATTTTGCTAGATCTGCGGTGCTTCGGCTGAATTGTGGGACTACGGCGTATTTTATTTTGAACATCAGTAGCCCTTTATCTGGATATCATTCCTATTCCTCTCACCTTGGGCCTCAGTAATTTGGGTGCCTGCGGCCTTCCAGTTACTGGCAAACCAATTATTCATTCAATAAAACTACAGAAAAGAACGCAGCCATGAAAATCTAAAGCTTCACAAATCTTAATACAATGAGCTCGGATTTGAAGCCTAAAATTTCCATGACTGCGTTCATTTCTATAGTTTTATTGACCAAATAACTGAACCGACAGTAATTGGGGGCCCTGCGGCCCGCCAAATCATAGTTTTCATTGTTTCGAGTGCATCAATAATATTGTTATAGTGTTCCGTTAGTTGTGATAAGCATGATCTTCCTGACCGGAATCGATGTTGGTTATAATTTTTTTTTCTGAGTTTCCCCATTAACCCCACCCCCTCCCCCATTACCGCACCCCTCCCCCATTTTGTGCCAAAATTATGATTAAAAATGAAGAAATGGGAAGAACTGTACCCCTAAAAGCGGGGGGGCAGGATTTATGTTAGGGAATTTTTTTTTAGCATGGGCACTGCACAATAAAAAGACGCATCGAATGGTGAAAACCGCATTGTTCTACACCAAATGTAGCGACCTGTAGGTGTGCACAAAAAAACTGTTACATATATATATATATATATATATTATATATATATATATAATATATATAAGGCTTCATTTCTGAAATAGTATATTAGATGAATTTCTCCTATGATGCCGGACTTATGGGACACCCTGTATATATATATATATATATATATATATATATACACACACCTTACCTTACCTTATGAACCTTATGTTGTTTCGTGCGTTGGTCTCTCTTCACACGGAGGTAAAGCTGGTGGCCCCGCCTCTCGGTCTGGCTTGGTGGAGGAGCGAGTTGCTTTCTTGCGCTCTCCACCGTACATAGCCAGGCACGCTTGGCTCATCTAGTACCGTCGTGAGCCAGGCATCTAGTCTTTTCTTGAAGACTTCAACTTTGACCCCCGTTACGTTTCTGAGGTCCTTTGGAAGCTGGTTGAAAAGTCTTGGCCCCCTGACAACCAAGCTATTTTCCTTCAGAGTTGAGGAGGTCCCTTGTCAAGCCTTTAATTTGGGAACACTACGTATTCTGCCTTTTCTATTTTCCAATGTTGTTTGAATGGTAATTGGGTTTAGTTTTAGGTTTGGTACCAGTTTTTCGATCATTTTCCATATGTAGATTATGGTGTACCTCTCTCTTCTTCTTTCCAGGGAGTACAGATTTAGTTTACGTAGTCTTTCCCAGTAGTTGAGTTCTTTGCAGCCACCAATCTTGGCTGTGAAATGCCTTTGCGTTTCTTCTAGTTTATTAGTTTTTTCCTTTTTATATGGGGATGTCAAAACTGAGCAGTATTCAAGTTTTGGTATAATCAGTGTTTTTAGCAGGGGAATCATTACTGTCCTGTCCCTTCTCTTGAACGTTCTTAGTACCTGTCCGGCGACTCTCTCTGCTTTATTTATCGCTATCTGATTTTGTGTTTTGAATTTCGCATCATCTGTCATCATTATCCCAAGATCAATCGTTTTCGTGCTTCTCTGAATTTCCTGTCTATCTGGAGCATAATATGCAGTCTGTTTAAGTTCTTCTTTTCTACCATATCTCAAAAGCTGAAATTTCTCAGTGTTAAATGACATATTGTTGTCTTCTGACCATTTGTATATTTTGTTCGTGTCCCTCTGCAAGGTCTCCATGTCATGTACATCGCTGATTTTTCTGCTGATCTTTGTATCGTCTGCAAAGGATGTTACTACTGTTGCTGTTTACTCCGCTGTCTATGTCTGTTAACATGATAATGAACAGGAGTGGGGCCAGTACTGTCCCTTGTGGTACTGAGCTGCGTACTTCCGATTCTGATGATGATATACCTTGAATACATACAGGATGGCGCAAAAGTCAGGAACCATAGGCACATTTTATTAAATTATAATAAATGTTCGAATTGGTGGCCTTTCACTTGGAGACATTTTCTGACGCGTTGAATGCATAATGTTTGAACATTCCTTAACACAGTGGTACTGATTTTGGCGCACTCAGATGTGATTTTATACTTTAGAGAACGTATGGTTCTGGGTCGATCACGATCAGCATAGACTACGACTTGAGATGGCCCCACAAGAAAAAGTCAAGAGGCGTGAGGTCTGGAGACCTAGGTGGCCATTGGACGAGTTCTCGCCGTCCGATCCACTTGTTTGGGAATGTTTCATCTAAAGAGCTCCGGACGATGGTTGCGAAATGTGGTGGTGCACCATCCTGCTGAAACCATATCTCCTCCCGTTCTGCCAATGGAATGTCGTCCAGTATGGGCATTAGAAATGTTTGCAGCATATGCAGATATGTTTCACCTGAACATTGCCGTTTAAAAAGTACGGACCAATTAACCGATGCCCCCAGAGCGCAGCCCACACCATATTCGTGGATCGAATTGTACATGTCCTTCCTCCATCCAGTGGGGGTTCTCATTGGCCCAATAGCGTGCATTATGCCTATTGACACGATCGCTTAGGTGAAATATCGCTTGGTCGCTGAAGCTGTCGATGTTGTAGAAATCACTGGCAGAACACTACACGACGGTCTGTGTCGTCACCGTGCAGTTCCTGAACGAGTTGGACTTTGTAGAGGTGGAAACGATTCGTTGAAAGAATTCGTTGAATGGATCTTCTGGAGACACCCGTTTCCTGGGATAACTTTCTTAAGGACTTACGTGGGCAGTTTTCGAGGTGATTGAGTACCGTTAGTGATGTTGCTGCATCGGTTGAACTTTTTGGCTGGCCACTACGCGGCCGATCATGAACACTTCCCGTTTCTTTGAAGCAAGTGAACAGTTTTCCAACTGATGCCTGAACAACTGGCGACTTCTCAGGGTGTTTGTCATTAAAAGCAGGAGCAATTGATCGGTGTGTTACCACGCCTTGCACACATTAAAACTATCTCCACCCGTTCATCTATTGTCAATTTCTGTGCCATAGGTTCAACAACAAATCTGAAAAGAACAAAACACATTAAAACACAAATTACACTGGCCAACAAAATGAAACTTTTTTTCTCATCACAAACATGATCACACTTTTCTTAATGCATTTTTCGCGCTGATTCAGAATCTGGTTTTATTTCTTTTCTAGCACGTATAGGTATATAGATACACTGGTTTTGATATTTTTAAGTTTTTGATATTGCTATAAGAAAATTTATGGATGTATAGATCACACTTAGGAATGCTAAACAACAAATACATCTTATACTTTATTCAATGTACTTATAAATAAAGAATATATACATTATTTTATTAAAAGCGCTGTGAGTGTGATTTCCTTTTGTAAATTTGGCCTGGATTGTCACGATACAGCATCCAACAATGGTCCGCCATCATGCTTTCATTCCAGTATCCTTGGTAGCGCTTCTCCATCATCTGAATATCTTGATGGAAGCGCTCTCCTTGCTCGTCACTCACTGCACCAAGGTTTTCAGGAAAGAAATCTAAGTGGGAATGCAGAAGTGAATTTTTAACGACATTCGACACTCCATTTCTTTGAAGGCATCAAGGAGGTTCTTGACTCCATCCTTATACGCAGGTGACTTGTTGCTTCCAAGAAAGTTTTCACATATCCATTTGAACGCCAGCCAAGCCTTCAATTCCAGCGGACTTAGGACTTTTTCAAATTCAGTGTCATTCAAAACCTCCCTTATTTGTGGCCCAACAAAAATTCCTTCCTTCAATTTTGCTGCAGTAACCTTCGGAAATTTCCTTGAAAGGTATTGGAACCCTTCAGAATTGACTTTACCCAGTGCTTTAACAAAATTCTTCATTAAACCAAGTTTAATGTGAAGAGGTGGCAGATAGATCTTTTGGGGATCCACTAAAGGGACAGACTGGACATTGCTTATCCCTGGGACATATGTATACCTAAGTGGCCAGTCACTTTTGGTGTAATGTTCTATAGTGGCGCGACTGTCCCACAGGCAAAGGAAACAACAAAATTTTGTGAATCCTGACTGCATACCCATAAGCATTCCTATAACTTTTAGATCTCCACAAACATTCCATTGATGACTGTCGTATTTGATTGCCTTAAGTAGTATATCCATATTGTCATATGTCTCTTTTAGATGGACGGAATGGGCAATGGGGATGGATGGCATTATATTACCATTATGCAAAAGAACTGCTTTCAGGGGTCATTCTTACATTGTCGAGGCATGTTGACTGACCTGAGCAAACTATAAATTCAAAAAAAATGTACACCAACTTGACACAACAAGTTCTTGGACTGGACTGATCTTTTGACACACAAAGCACGGCGTTGTTGCCTGAATCACAATGCTGCTAGACGTAAAAGCTCACACCTGAAATACATAAGATGTATAATTAAGATAATTGAAATCAATAAGATGAATAAACTAAAAAAACACAATAAAATAAACACAATCAAATGTTGAAATATAAGTATTTTGCCTATTTAAAATGGTTAAATCTGTGTAGTTATATATATGCCTTCATCTTGAAAACTATACGTGCTAGAAAAAATCTGAATGCAGTTTTGGAATCAGCGTGAACAATGCTATCCAGCACCACAAATTTTACTCTGATGAAAAATCTTTGTTGACCAGTGTTATTAAAATGTGCCTATGGTTCCTGACTTTTGCGCCACCCTATATATATATATATATTTAATGTAAAGAACGACGCTTGTGTAGAAGAACGTTCCGCACAAGATGAGGAGGGAGAACGAACAAATGAAAAATGAGGTAACCACCCGGGAATCGAACCCTGGATCTTCCGATTGCCGGCCAGATATGCTATCCACTACACCATGGGCCTCGATTAATCAGAAGTCGTAATTCTCCTACATACGAGCAGAAACCAATGCCCTGTGGGGCACCTTCGCATGCCGCACATATATACATTTTAACTGCAAACAACACACAGTATAATTAATGTAAAGAACGACGCTTGTGTAGAAGAACTTTCCGCACAAGATGAGGAGGGAGAACGAACAAATGAAAAATGAGGTAACCACCCGGGAATCGAACCTGGGATCTTCCGATTGCCGGTCAGATATGCTATCCATTTGTTCGTTCTACCTCCTCATCTTGTGCGGAACGTTCTTCTACACAAGCGTCGTTCTTTACATTAATTATACTGTGTGTTGTTTGCAGTTAAAATGTATATATATGTACGGCATGCGAAGGTGCCCCCTCAGGGCATTGGTTTCTGCTCGTATGTAGGAGAATTACGACTTCTGATTAATCGAGGCCCATGGTGTAGTGGATAGCATATCTGGCCGGCAATCGGAAGATCCCGGGTTCGATTCCCGGGTGGTTACCTCATTTTTCATTTGTTCGTTCTCCCTCCTCATCTTGTGCGGAACGTTCTTCTACATAAGCGTCGTTCTTTACATTAATTATACTGTGTTGTTTGCAGTTAAAATGTATATATATATATATATATATATATATATATATATATATATATACAGCTTGACCTTCGTGTGAATAAAGACCGACGCACGGAACCCTAACGAGGTTAACGAGGTGTGTGTGTGTGTATATATATATGTTACAGTCAAAGTGTGTAACCAGCCATTTCGTGCAATGGCTGAAACTTTTAGTGATTTCGCGAAATGGCTGTTTCACTTGGTCATTTTGCGAAATGACTAAAATCTTCAGCCATTAAGCGAAATGGCTGAAATTCCACCTTGGTCATTTCGTACAAGATCATTTGTCCGGTTAGGTCAACTGTATGCCCTTGACAATTGGAATTGTCAAGGGCATACAGTTGACCTAACCGGGCAAATGATCTTGTAAGTTATGTTATTTTCGTTAGTTTTAACGAAAATAACACTACTTAACCTAACCAGTTGTCAAGGGCATACAGTTGACCTAACCGGGCCTTCAATGGCGGACATCGGAATAACATTGAAGGCCCGGTTAGTATTTGAAAGCCTCTATATTGAAAATTCAAATGTGTTCAAATGTTCAAATGTGTTCAGATGTGTATTTGAAGAGTGTTTCTCACTTATTTGAACAGACCTGTGGATGTATGTATGTTTTAGCAGATTTAGTTAGTTAAATAAAGGTTTCCAATTTTATTGTGATGTTTGTTATTTCTATGAATTCATGACAAAAGTAATTTTAGCCATTTCACGAAATGACTAAGGTGGAATTTCAGCCATTTCGCGTAATAGCTGAAGATTTTAGGCATTTCGCGAAATGACCAAGTGAAACAGCCATTTCGCGTAATGACTAAAAGTTTCAGCACTTATGCGAAATGGCTGGTTACACACTTTAACTGTAACATATATACACACAGTAGTCCTTCTCGTCGCCATCGACTATTGTCGTTTCGATCTATCGTAGTTCCCTATTTAACACCATTATTTCGTTAATCGTCCGCCCTCTATTAATCGTCGTCTGACCGCGGGGCATCAGTCTTTGTTGAACGCTCAGTGGGGATGGACGTCGCGCAGTTTTACTACGCAATTTACTTTGAAATATTCACTCTTTAATTCGCTTTAGTAAAATTAAGTGAAAATGGCCCTTCCTAAAACTGTACAAAGTGGTGGTAAAGGTAAAAGGCGTAGAAATGTGACCACATTGGAGATTAAACTAAAAATTATAGATGATTTTGAAAATGGAAAACGTGCTGCAGACATTGGCAGGGGAGATGGTGTACCGCCAACTACTGTGCGATCGATTGTGGCCGATAAAAAAAAATACAAAGATATTGCAAGATTAACAGTTCCTGGTTCTATTAAAATGATGCGTTCTAGAGATGAAATTATGATTAAGATGAAAAAATTATTGTTATTGTGGATAAGTGATCAGCAGGCAAAGTGTCAAAACATTAGGTCTATGTTCATTAGAGTAAAAGCCAAAAAGATTTTTGATGACCTTAAAGAAAAGGATAGTGAGTGTAAAGTGGAATTTAGTGCGAGTAAGGGCTGGTTTGAGAAATTCCAGATAAGGACTGGTGTTCATTCCGCTGTTCAGCATGGTGAAGCAGCAAGTGCTGACAAAGATGCTGCTGAAAAATATGCAAGTGACTTTGATTTGCAAATTTCGGAGTGGGGTTATATAATCGAAAGCAAATATTTAGTACAGATGAAACTGGTTTGTTTTAGAAAAAAAATGCCCAACCGTACTTTCATAACACAAGAAGAGAAAAAGATACCTGGACATAAACCAGCCAAAGACAGGTTGACCCTTCTTCTTGAGGCCACTGCTACAGGGGACTTCAAATTGAAACCATTGCTGGTTTATCATTCAGAGAACCCCAGAGCTCTGAAAGGTTTTGTAAAATCCAGACTGCCAGTTGCATGAAAGTCAAATAAAAAAGCTTGGGTTACAAAGGCAATTTTCAGTGAGTGGTTTTGTGATCACTTCTGCCCTGCAGTCAAAGCATACCTCAAGAGCAATAATCTTTCAGAAAAGGCCCTTATTATTCTGGACAACACTCCTGGGTATCCAATCAACTTGGAGGACTTGTCTTATGGCATGGTAAAAGTTCTTTTCTTGCCACCGAACACAACATCTATACTGCAGCCTTCGGACCAGACTGTTATTGCCAACTTCAAGCGATATTACCATAAGATAACATTCAGCCGTGTCTAGAAGCCACAGATGGAGAAGGCAAGCTTACCTTGAAAGAGCTTTGGAAAGGCTACAATGTGAAACATGCCATTGATAACATCTCTACAGCGTGCAATGAAGGCAGCACTTGTTTGAATGCTGCTTGGAGAAATTTATGGCCTCAATGTGTTGCTGACTTGCCTGGAATTGAAGAAGCGACTCCAACACAAATTCAAGACAAAGTTATTGAGCTGGGTCAACAATTGGGCTTCGAGTTGGAAACGGACGATGTCGAAGAGCTCTTGGAATCTCATAGTGAAGAACTCAACACTAAAGAACTGTTGCAGTTTGAAGAGCACAGGGTATCAGAGGAGTCAAATGCTGTCTTTGTTATAACACAAAATAATATCTGAATCTATGTTCAGTATTAAATATAAATAAATAAATAAATAAATTTGGAATTTGCTGAGGGCGCAATAACGCTTACCTACTGCTCTGTTTTAATACATTGAAACTTCAATTCGTTCAAGATGACAGGCTTGCCAATACCATGAACACTGTCATTACTTCCGAAGGTTTTTTTTTACTTTTTACAAGACCATTTTTTATTCACTTCATTGACATTCCCCTTGTTAATATACAGGGTGTTTCAGCAGGAAAGGTCAATACTTCGGGAGTTGATAGTGTCGGTCATTGTGAGAAAAAAGTTCATATGAATATGTGTCTAATTCTAAATGGTTTCGGAGATAGAGCTGTTTGAATCTGATGCGCGAGCAGCTCTTCGTCCCCCTTCCCTCCCCTATAACCTTGAACCATGTAAGATGTAATGTAAGCATGTAACATAAGCCAATCGACAGCTGACTGTTGTGAGTGACATGGTTTGGTGTTTGAAGCAGTGTTAAGAATGCCACACACCTTCACACATGCCGAATATGCAGATATGGTGTATGTCTACGGTTTTTGCGATGGAAGTGCAACAGCTGCTGCTGCAGAATACTGTCGACGGTTTCCAAACCGCAGAATTCCGGATCGAAGAGTGTTTACCAGGGTTTTCAACACATTGCGTGAGATTGGTACACTTCCCAGCGCTCATGTTTCATCTGAACGTGAAGGTCAACAAGATGTGGATGAAGTGGAAAACATTCTTCAGTTGGTAGTTGGTAGTCCTACTACTAGCTCACGAAGAATTTCTACACGTCTCGGTGTACCACACACAAGAGTATGGCGAACATTACGTGAGGAAGGCTTGCATCCATATCATGTACAGCGTGTACAACACCTTCAACCAGGAGACGCTGCCATGCGACTGGAATTTTGTCACTGAGTAAATGCTAATCGCCGATTGCTTCGATTAATACTGTTCACCGATGAAGCTACTTTCACCCGTGACGGTATCAACAACACTCGTAACTCTCATCGGTGGTCAGACGAAAATCCAAATGCCACTGTGGAAACAAATTTTCAACATCGCTTCTCTGCACATTCTACCCGTCTGGTGATGCAATACCTAAATCAAACTTTCCCTGGTCGATGGATCGGCCGCGGTGGTCCCATTCAATGGCCACCAAGGTCTCCAGACCTCTCTCCGTTAGGTTATTGTTTGTGGGGGGTGGATGAAAAGTCAAGTTTACAAAAGAAAGGTGGATACACGAGACGAATTGCTCGCGCGCATTTTGAATGCTGCTGCCCGCATAAAGGAACGTCAAGATCAACTCAGACGAACAACACGCGATCTTCGCACACGAGTTGCAAATTGCATTGAGGTTGACGGTGGGATTTTCGAAAACGTATTGTAAACTGTAAGAAATTTGTCATTTCTGTATCTGATACCATTCAAATTGCTAATGTTTAAACATTAAATGTTAGAAATAGTAATTGGTTTCTCTTTCTTGATTACCATTAACAATGCTTTTGTATTTGTAGATTCAAACAGCTCTATCTCCGTAACCATTCAGAATTAGACACATGTTCATATGAACTTTTTTTCTCTCAATGACCGATACTATTACCTCCCGAAGTATTGACCTTAGTAGTATGACGGCAAAAGCAATTGCAAATGTTGCAAGAGTGCCACACCACCCCTTGTTGCAAGGCACCCCATAGTGCCAACCCACACCCCTTGTTGCAAGGCACCCCCAACATGTTTGAGGGGGGAAGTGTTGCAAGAGCAACAAGGGTTATGCAACTTGGAGGCGGAGTTATCCCCCAAGAGAAAGAGAGAGAAGGGCAGAGAGGAGGAGGAGGTGTTCGCTCGGCTACTGCCATGCGCATATGAACACTTCAGCCATGCCGCCGCTCTGTTATAGGGCCCCTAATCAGCCAGAGACAGCGGGCGCCACCAGCCAGTTGGCTTAGAAGGCTGAGTTGCCAGTTTGCGTTTATTTATTTAATTAAAGCATATATTTCCTAATCAGCCAGTTGGCTTAGAAGGCTGAGTTGCCAGATTCGCTATTTATTTAATTAAGTATATATTCTGGCTTAATCAGCCAGTTGGCTTAGAAGGCTGAGTTGCCAGTTTGCGTTTATTTATTTAATTAAAGCATATATTTCCTAATCAGCCAGTCGGATTAGAAGGCTGTGTTGCCAGATTCGCTATTTATTTAATTAAGTATATATTCTGGCTTAATCAGCCAGTTGGCTTAGAAGGCTGAATTGCTAGTTTGCGCTATTTATTTAATTAAACCATATATTATTCCGCCAATTGGCTTAGATGGCTTCTTAGAAGCATAAATAGGCTGTATATAACCTCCGAACGAATTAAAAGCGTGCATACACTCATCTACTGTGCTCCCAGAAAACTCCTATTACACACACACACACACACACACACACACACACACACACACACACGCGCGCGCGCGCGAGCGCGTATCTGGTTGGGGTGCCAGTTTTCACTTTTTTTATTTAAAACATATATCCTGACTTTAAGATCCATTTGGCTCAGAAGGTCGAGTTGACAAATAGCAACTAATTAAAACATATTTTGCCTTAGAAAACCGCTTCAGAAACCAAACAAATGATATAATTAAATACCGTGTACAAACAAAAAGGAATAAATAAAACGCCAATACATCATTCTGTTTATTTAGATGAATTAATGGATATAAATATACAATGGTGTGTATATATATATATATATATATATATATATATATATATATATATATATATATACAGGGTGTCCCAGAATTAACTATCTATTTTAATGAAATCGGACAAATTTTTTAAAAACACTTTTATTTATGTTTATCATGTTTAATATGTGTTAAAAATGTATAAATTTCTAAATTTTTTTCAAAATTTTATTATCATAATTTTTTCATTATCTGGTCCAATGAAAGACCGTCTGAAGTCATAGAATGGCAAAGAGACTCTCCAAAAGTTAACGTGTGGCTTGGAATGACCAAATCCAAAATTTATGGCCCATTCTTCTTTGCGGAAGCAACTGTAACAGGTACCGTCTACCTTGATATGCTTCAGCAGTTTCTCGAACCACAGCTTCTTGATGATGGCATTCTTGATAATGTTGTGTTTCAACAAGAAGCATTGATCTTTTGGCGATAAACCTTTGTTTTTATGAAACCCCATGCAAAGAAATCCAGGGGTGTCAAATCCGGAGAACGCGGAGGCCAAGGTCGAGGTCCTCCACGTCCAATCCACCGATTCGGAAGGCGTCTGTTGAGGTATTCTCGAACAATTAGAGCATAATGACATGGTGCTCCATCTTGTTGAAACAAAACATTATCAAGAATGTCATCATCAAGAAGCTGTGGTTCGAGAAACTGCTGAAGCATATCAAGGTAGACCGTACCTGTTACAGTTGCTTCCGCAAAGAAGAATGGACCATAAATTTTGGATTTGGTCATTCCAAGCCACACGTTAACTTTTGGAGAGTCTCTTTGCCATTCTATGACTTCAAACGGTCTTTCATTGGACCAGATAATGAAAAAATTCTGAAAATAAAATTATGAAAAAAATTTAGACATTTATACATTTTTAACACATTAAACATGATAAACATAAATAAAAGTGTTTTTAAAAAATTTGTCCGATTTCATTGAAATAGTTAATTCTGGGACACCCTGTATATATATATATATATATATATATATATATATATATATATATATATATATGCTGCAAACCACAAGGAAAAAGAAAAACGATTCCAAGGCCTTTCGTGTATTCAAAGCTACACCTCGTCAGGGAATGAAGATAAAAGGCGAGATGCCCATAAAGATATACAATATACAGGAAAAACAAAACAATTAGCACATACTTAACAAGGGTTTTGTTTTTCCTGTACATTGTATATATTTATGGGCATCTCGCCTTTTATCTTCATTCCCTGACGAGGTGTAGCTTTGAATACACGAAAGGCCTTGGAATCGTTTTTCTTTTTCCTTGTGGATTGCAGCCTTCATTCATTTCACGTGTTTTATTGTGAAATTCATCCCATTATATATATATATATATATATATATATATATACAGGGTGGGCCGTAAGTTTCCATACATAGGAAAAATAAACATTTTTTATGGACAACCATTTTTATTTATATAATATGCTCTACATGGTTGCCATTGTTTTGAAAACACATTTCAATACGTGTTCCCCACTGTTGATGAACACGCATTAGCACAGTTGAGGTTATGCTTGTAATGGCTTTGGTGATACGTTCCTTTAGATGATTTATGTCTCGTATCTTTTCCTGATACACCATGGCCTTCAAGTGCCCCCAAAGATAGAAATCAAGGGGGGGTGAGATCTGGGGATCTGGGAGGCCACTCCACAGGACCACGCCGACCAATCCAAGCATCCGGAAACTGCTGATCCAAATACCGACGCACGTGAAGACCATAATGAGGTGGAGCTCCATCTTGCTGGAAGTAAACATGTTAAGATACCTTTCGGCTTTAAGATTTCCACTGACAAAATTGGTCCAATAATTCTGTCACCCATATCCCCCACACCATCACTTTACCGGCACCTTGCATCTTCGTCGGACTCAGCCAGTTAGGGTTAGCATTACTCCAATAACGTATGTTTTGCCGATTAACCTCTCCATTGACGTAAAAATTTGCTTCATCAGTAAACAAGATCTTACAAACGCATATTCTTAGGGTATCTGAAACATAAAAACAAACGTTTAAATTTTCCTATGTATGGAAACTTACGGCCCATAATAGCATCATGAATGAGAAATATATAATAAAAAATATACAAGACGGTGCATTATCAATATATTAGTACAGGAAAAATATATACAGTTATATTAAATATATTGAAAATATACGAAACGTATAATCAATTGCATATTAGTACAGGAAAAATATATACAGTTGTATTAAATATATTGAAAATATACGGAACGTATAATCAAATGCATATTAGTACAGGATATATATATATAACACACACACAATTTAAATATATATCCTTTATGTTCTACGATGCAAAACGCTAAACTCACACGTAATAGTCTACATCCACATCGCCGTTACTTTGTACGACGTGGTAAAACCGTCCAAGCATCACTTCACCGTTTAACTGATTCGGAGGTCTATACTCGATATAAATGGCTTTCATATAATTCAATACTATTTTTGTGCCCAATTTACACCCGGCGGACAAGTTATCTTTAAACACGGCTCGAACACAACCAAAAGCACGCAAAAAGAGGTCATCGTTAACCACAACATCATTATTAAATACAAGTTTATAAACACACCTTTCCAATCGGTTTTTTTTCTTACCGTCCCGAGCTTTTCAATCGTGAACTCTTCTTGACGCTGCATAGCGGTATTGGGAATAATCTTCCAAGTCGTAACGACAGCTATCCATTATATAGATGTACAGCTCTTCAGGGTGAACAGTGTAGGCGAGCTCAGCTCTGTACCGCTCAAGTGCTTTGTACCAAAGTTCAGGATATTTCGAAGAATCTAAGACTTTTAAATATGCATCCAGCTCTAGACCATTCTCCCCCTGTTCATTCCTATATTCGATAAATCCGTCGAGCAGAGAGGTGTATGCGTGTTCAAGAACCGTGTCAAAATAAATCATATCCGTAACACGAGCATCTAATATAGGCTTCAGCTTACGGAATCCGACGATTTCAAACATTCTGTCGAGGATGAAACGGTTTCGTGTAGGGACAAGAACGTCATTATCAGCTGTGTTCTTCCACATCAATCGTATATCAGTGCATGGTTGTTCGTTATTTATACACAATGTGCAAACAATGGTATATGAGGCGTCACTAATCTGCTCTCTTCTTGTACCTACGCCAGCAGGTATTCTATAACGGTCCTCTGCCCACCTCTTAACAATCACGAAGGTTCTATTCATCTCCTCAACACTTAAATAAATAACGTTACGTTTGCTTGCTTGCCTGCAGATCGTTTCAAGCACAGTTAATGGTGCCGGTTTCACGCCTGAACACGCGCAATGACTTCGTCACGGAGACGTCGTACGAGGTGTTGAGAATGCTTCTCAAAGGGAGTTCCATCGTATTCGCACGTCCACTCGGTTCAAGCTCTGAGATGACTATGGCACGTCCACTCAGCGCAAGTTCTGAGATGACTATGAGCCACAGGAGGCAGGATCGGCTCGACGGGGCTGGGTGAGTCACGCTAAAGGTACGTGTATGGGTTTGTTTGAACTCGTATGCCCCGTGAGGTACACTGGTGGGCGGCACGGGAGGAGCGAGTCACACCATAATCTAATGAAACGTGTACGGCGCTGATCCAACATGAATCGTTATATCCCATTATATTGGGCAGATGTTTTGAGAAATTTTCCGATACAAGAAGTAATATCGGTTTTAATGTTTTATCACTCCCACTCCCCCGAATACGCACCAAACATTTTTGCAAAGGGGGATTTTCACGAACTAAACACATTTTATAACGGTTTTAATGTTTTATCACTCATCAAACGTTCATTTCCACAAACTAAACATCTTCACAAACCGGCGCACTGTTAGGGAGAAACATATGTTCATATTTGTCCTTTTTGTTTAACAAGCGATACTCATCTCTAAAGTCTGTTAAAAACTCACACAGCCCATTAGCCACAACCTCACTACAAACCTTATCATGATATCTATTAATATAGTGGTAAAAATACTTGAGATTGTCCATGATGACAAGAGTTACATTTTCAGTCGTAGGGTACGAGTAGTCGGTATGGTGTAGCATGATATAATACCGCTTGTCACACCACTCATCCACAAGACTCACTACCCATAACTGTTGTTTATCTTCTGAACTTGTTGCTTCTTCTAGCGGTATATGTGAGCCTTTATAAAGCTTAGGTCTATAACATACTTCAATACATCGTCTGTACTGCGAAATCCTACAACCCCCTCGCCTGAATACCCGTAGAGTATTTGAACATCTTGGTCCTTCGCACAGTTCAATGCAGCCTTAAAAGAGGCAAAGGAGGGGGGAAATAGGGAGTTTTTCAGTATCCACCACATCTATGCACTTTGCAGAATGCCACTTCATAAATGTTGAACACGCAATATTAAAGGTAGCCATTACTATTTTTCTTCTATGCGTGAGAATACACGTCTGAACTCAAGAGTTTACAGAGGTCAACTGAGTACACAGGGATAGAGGCCTGCTTAGGTTGCGGCATGACTCACGTTGCCGGTCTTACAGTGGGCGTGGCTTAGCTTTTTACTGTACACACACACACACCACACACACACACACACACACACACACACACACAACACAGGCAAAGGAGAAAGTGAAACGCTAGTTGAAATACGATTTATTTAATAAACGAAATATTCGAGATATATATTTACAAATACGTGTAATAAATAAGCTAACAATAGACATATTAAAGATTACGGTATCCAAAGAGCACGGTATCATAGGTACCAGGCACCTGGTAGCGTTTCCTATAGGTGTTACGGCACACGTTTGTACCCCTAAGTTCCTTCACGCCCCCCAGCTTCTGTGTCCGAAAATTGTGGGTGCCTACAGTCAGTTGGGGCGGGCGGTCACCCTCATCATCTTCCAAGCACAATAACTCCTTCAACGAATCAAAGTTAACGACCCGCCGATTCGCATGGTTAAGCGTGATACCCTTATCCTTCACGATATACTTCGTATCATCCCCTATCCTCACTCGTACCCCATAGGTTTTTGGCCCTGTTGACACAAACGAGTCTGCGTATGCGATGTCTCCATACTCATCCTTGATCTCGTCAGTTAACTCTCCAAGGAACTCCCTAATAGCGGGCATGTATTCACCCCCTCCTCGCTGTGAATATCACGCTATCTGTATCGGCGTACAAAACCCTCCGCCCAAGAGGATGCAATAAGCCCCAAAGTTTGATGCGTGCGTAGGCTGTTGTGAAGCTGGCTACAGGAATGTTTGTAACCAGTGAGGTATCTGTGACCAATTCGGTATTGTTCTACATTCACAATCTCCATGACCTCTTTATCGGATGCGTTGGCATAATCCCAGACTTCACTATAACTTTGCGCCAAATGAACGTTCCCTTGCCGGTATCTGTGCAAATTTTCCCCAAAGACTGTTTAGGCACAATTTTGCACTAAAGCGCTTGCCAGGGTCTTTACAATTTGGTTACGATCAAGCTGTATACCTTCACGGTCACGGTAACGCTGAATATAAGACGTTTTTTCATCTTCGGTATTAACCCTTGCGGATATCCTGACGCCTCAACCTTATCCTTCAAAAATGCATTTATATATGGTGTGAAAAGGTTGGGTAGCTTCTGAAACCTCCACACCTCATGTAACTTCATTATTCTATACCCATGGCGAACGGCTAGGCACAGTTCAGGGCTTGTGTATACGCCTCTGAACTTACGCTGGTGGGGTGTATGGTCATAATCACCATTGTTCTCTTCTGCACACTTCACGCACAGGGGAAACATGAGTTTGTGATCTATAACGACGGGTAAGATTGGCATCCATAAATCGCGAGGGGGAGCACATCTACGAAAGAGAGTCCAAAGTAGCGCTCATTCAAGTTGGCCGAAAACTCCTCGATGGTTGGTATGGCGGGACCCACCATTTTTTCAGGTGCGCCTACGGGGTACGGATTGTTCTTCATCACGTAGGGGTATAAAGAACAGAAGTCGTAGTAATGGAGCTTCACACCCTCCGTAGGCGGAAAGTATAGCTTGAAGTGGTTTGTACGCCCTCCGAACAAGCTATCACCGCATTTGAGAGGATCCAGCACCATTGAACGTTTGATCGTGTTTATTTCTTCACGGTACTGTCCATCTGCTACCAACCGTGCATCATACTCATGCTCCCACAAGACTTTGTGAGTGAACTGGGAGCCTACAGTATAAGTTGATCGCGGGTGCGCGTCCACGCAAGACAGTCGGCAGGAGATCTACCATGGATATCTCCTACGATTCCACACTCAGGACGGGGGCATCCATACCACCAGCAACCGTTAAAGAAGTACACAGTCTTCTCACCAGTGGCACGGTTTTCACTTAGACCATCAACCCAAAAAACACGACCATTAACCTTAATGGGTACTTCACCCGTGTTGCGGGCATGCTTTATGTATACAGCTGTCTGCTGCTGTAGGTGTATGAGCCAGTAAATAGCCTTGTGCCCATAACTGCGGGGGTTGTTTCTGTAGATAATGGCTAAGGTATCTTTAGGCATGAAGTTATTCTTGAACACCGTAAAACATAATGAGGCGATGGTGGTTGCGACTTGCAACGGATCGCATTTGAAACGACATATGTACATCCTTCTAAAGGCCTGAAACATACTTTAATCACGCGCACATCATTTACGCAATAACGCTCACATTCATCAGCTATATTATAAGGAATACATTCATTAAAACTGTTGTAGTATCGGTCAAAATCTTCACGTTCATCTGTGCTCATACAATCATAGTTAAAGTAATGTTTGGGTGGAGGTAGTCCTACGTAATTTAAAGTTTCGCTAGTGAGGAATGTGTAAGGGAAATATCCTTTTGAAACTTCAGCGGCTACGCCCATCACCTTGGGTAGCTTTGCTAATTTGCAGGGTGTGAATAATAAAGTGTCTTTAAAATGTACATTATCTCTTATTTGCATATGTATTAATTTGTTGCCTCTTTTCAAGGGATCACCTGTAAATATCTCAGATGACTCGTGCTCAAGCAACTCCTTAGAAAGGAACTGTGTGTCAAATTTCGCCCCGTTATGGGCGAGAATATACACAGTCATTTTTTTGAACTTGTCCGCTAACTTGACAATATAAGACACAAAGAGTTTCACAGGGCTATCGTGGGCATTCGTTTTAAAAACGTTTGTCCGTTTTCCACATTTGCGACACTTATCACACTCGCTCTCCATACACTCATCACAGATAGTCTGGCTCACAAGTAAATGTGGAATAACCTCTTTGGTTTCTGCGTTCGTGTATGGTTCTGTATCGTAGTACACAGTTATACAAGGGTTATTTTTAGGCTTAGCATCTTTCATATAACATACATGCTTTACTCCAACCGCCTTATATTTCTCATGGCATGTAGGACAGTGAATTTCATCACATTTATGGGTGAATTTCCCCCAATTATCCATCATGTGAAACATACCACATTCACAGATTCTCATTTTCCTACACGTACCAATTGATTTATGGAGCTCAAAACAGATATTATTGAAAAATGTGCGTCTACACACATTACAAACCCTCTTCTCAGCTTCAACTACACGGCTTTCACATTTGGTGCTTTTACACTGTTCACATACCATGTGGCAATCTTTACAATGTTTCACTATATCGTCCGCAAACTCGATACACCCCTTACACAAATCATGATGTCACCCATATTTCCGACTTTTATCATAACTCGCGTAAAGGTCCCTTATATTACGGATGGGGAGATACGTTGCCCCTGACAGGCATAAGATAAGTACGGGTCTTACACGATCTCTCACACTGCTTTTAAAAACATACACAGTTCTACGACGATCATCCAATCCAAATACAGATATACGAACATTCATTTCCTGTTCTACCCTTCTCAGCTCTTCAGGACCCATATCACAGTCAAACTCAATTTACAGTCCAGCTAATTTACGGGCGCGCTCCACCACCGTAGGCAGCCAAATTTTTTGAGTCCGTGTATTTAGTACAGTAAACATATGAGCTAAGACTATTGCTATAAAGCCGCAACCACGATCGAGTTTTATATGCCGTCTAAAAATAGCCTGAGAATTGAAGATAAGAGTATAAGGTGTGGCACTATGACCCGCAACACGGAATACACGGTCAATATTTACCGTGAAGTTGTCCATATTAAATGCTATACTACTTTGAGAAGCCTGCATTATACGGCCTAATATATACTCTATATCTTCAGCTGCCAAACGCCTAAACAGTATTACTACCCAAAAATCATCTACATCTCCGTCATCTGACCCGAACCCAAAGGTCAGCCTCGTCTTGACTTCACATTCGTCGCGGTTCTGAAGGGCAAACTCTACAATACGTTCAACTATGCGCCGTAGTCCGTGTTCAACACCATTGCTATACATAGACCTAGGATCAACCTTGACTATATACCGATTTCTAGTCAAGGCCGGGGGGGGGGTTGCGGTGCGCACCAACTCGAATGTTATGTCAGCCTCAACAGAACGGGGAGCTACTGTGGATAATGAATAAGGGGTATATTTGCGGAAGGTACTATTGTGTGGGTTGTGACGTAAGACGTTGAGGGTTGGGGTTCTATTACTGGTGGTCTAACAACCGGAGCAATCCTGGAGCGCTTTATACCTGACGTGGAGGGTTCTTCATCACGCCTCCGCTTTGAACTGGCGCATGCTACAGGTGTCGCTGGTGAGGGTTCGTCGGCGGGGATGACTCTGTAGCTGGAGGGTCAACGGGGTCGTCCGTGATATCGATGATGGGGCACTGTACATCGTCGTTGTCATTCACGGTTCTGTGGAAGAAGAAAACAAAATATAAGGAGCAGCACTCAATAATTGTAATATTTTGTAAATGGTCCACTTAGGAGTGTGACGTGTTAGAAATGGAATCTATAGAAAAATTCAGGTTCACGAGCCCATCCACATGTATTATATCTGGACCTACAGGATGTGGTAAGACTGTGTTTATGTTTATGTTTTTTACGCATAGAATAGTAAATAGCTAGAATAGTTTGCCGGTAGAAGTAATTAGTAGCACGTCTATAAACATGTTTAAAAATCGATTAGACGCATATGTGGATAGAAAGGGTATAGTTTAAGGTAGTAAAATTAAGGCTTTGTGGGGATAGATCCCACAGCTCATCACAAGTGTTGTGGGATATAGGGAGGCAGCGTCTTGGGTTAGGGGATACTCTCTGTCCTTACACACCCTATTTAAAGAGATTCCTCTGCCGAGCGGTGCCCCCCATAGTACTGTGAGGTATTGAAAAACTCATGATCTTCACTTGCCCCACAAACACTTTTAAATGGGAGACCCAAAATGGGTGCACACACATTTCTACATTACTGTACAGTCTTTACAGCCACATCTACACTTTTCCTCCTAAGTGTAATGTATATGGTTGTAAATTTTGACTTGGTCCGCAATCGATATGGACCGTGACTTGATGGATACCGTAATGAAATTGACTGGATTCTTTGGATCTGATATATTTGCATGTCCGTTATAAATAGATATAGATTGTACATATTTGTGCATAGTAGTCTATTATGACTTGATCCTCTGGATCGAGAGATTCTATCTTTAGTTTTAAATCGATAATTAATTAGTTTTAAATTGATAAATATTTAGTTTCGTAAAAATTGGTTGTTGCCAATTTACCGGCAGTTTTTACATAAATTTCTTATGTTCTTGTGGTTCGGAACCCACGTAAAATTGTAGGTCCCCTCCGCCACCACGGAGGACATACACAATACACGATTACGAACACAGTTAGGTAGACTAGCCATGAGTGGATTCTAGGGTCTTTGTTGGTCTGAAACATTATAACATTATTGTACAAAGAGGAGGATCATTCCTGCCCATCTTATTTTCAGTTTTGGGTCCTTTACTGACTAGATTAATATAATGAAGAAGGTGATTGTGATTTCGCACGAGGTGTATGCTTCATTACAACGTTCAAAGACTCCAGACACGGTTCTAGAACCCCGTAAAAGTAGGCTTAAAAGAATGGAAAACGAGTTGCTAGCCCTATTAAAGAGTGAAAAGTCACCTGATAAGAAAAGGATCTTTTACCAAGAGGCTTTTCAAAAATTTCTTCATGAGTACGAAGATTATAAACAGCCTACAGAGTACTCCGTGAGGCACAGCTCGAGTAGCGCTGCATAGCGACACAGGACTTGGCGATGACCAACCAAAGAACAACGGTACACAACGCATCGAACATGTGCTAAAAAACAGCCTCCCACATACATTGAGGAATAAAGGGTTAAGTCTTTATAATCTATTGAGTGAGGACCCCATCATACAGTGGAACGATACAGGCGAGGTCATTGTTGAAGGAACGAGGGTACAAGGTTCCAATATCGTTGATATTGTTCATGATCTGGTGAGAAAGTGGGACAGACCCTCACCAACAGGATGGAAGCATATTAAAGCAAGACTACAACAAATAAATGTCCCCAAAACATTGATAGGTAATCTGAATAGGTTAAAAGACTTGGACCAAGTCACGCATGTGTCACAACGGAGCACCGACAATTCAGCGCAGGACAATTCAGCGCCGACAATTCAGCGCCGACAATTCAGCGCCGACAATTCAGCGCAAAGACAATTCAGCGCAAGACGATTCAGCGCCGACAATTCAGCGCAAGTCAGTACAGTTAAAAGTTTAGTTAAAAATAATAAAAATAAATCGCAATAAATAAAAAAGAGAAAAATTTGTATATTTATATATATGCTAAATTGGGTCTGTATCGAAGGAGTGACATTTCAAAGGAGTGACATTTCAAAGGAGTGACATTTCAAAGGAGTGACATAACAAAGGAGTGACATAAATACCGTAACGAAGGAGTGACATAACGAAGGAGTGACATAACGAAGGAGTGACATAACGAAGGAGTGACATAACGAAGGAGTGACAAATCGGAGATAAAATTCAAAGGAGTATAATTATTAAAATTTTATTTAAAAAAACAAAATTTGTTAGAATTGTTAAAATTAAGATTTTATTTAAAAAACTAGAAACCTAACCTAACCTAACCTAACAGTTGCAAGCCTCTCTTCCCTCTTGATTTGTTCTTTCTTCTTCTTTGTTGGTATTTTCGCGCTGAATTGTCTTGCGCTGAATTGTCTTGCGCTGAATTGTCAGCGCTGAATTGTCCTGCGCTGAATTGTCGGGTCACGGTCACAACTGAGTACGCCATCACCCCCAGCAGTAGCAGTGTCTCTGAAGAGGAGAAAGAAGAGAACAAACGGTCAACCCTACCCACGTGCTTCTAAAATACGCAAATGGCTAACATATTAAGTAAACGCTATTATGATATTTCTAACCGCGCCTCCTATGGTAGCATTAATAGATTGTACAGAGGTGTTTACGTAAGGAAAAAGGATGTTGAGGGATTTTTGCGGGGGTAGGATGCTTATACACTTCATAAACCGGTGAGAAAAAGGATTAAAACGGCGAAGACAACAGCTGCCTCGATTGATTCTATTTGGCAGGCGGATTTAACAGACATGCAAAGATATTCAGTGTATAACGATGGTTACCGCTACATCCTATTCATAATAGACGTATTCTCTAGATACCTGTGGTTAATACCCCTGAAAAATAAATCACCTGAAACAGTTGCTAAAGCGACCAAAACGTTGATGTTGAAAGAAAACAGGATTCCTGGTTATTTTTGTACGGATATGGGGAAAGAATTTATAGGACGCGCTTTTCAGAACATGCTGGCAGAGTTTAATATCAGCTATTATACTACCAATTCTATACATGAGGCTTCTTTAGCTGAAAGAGTTCAACGTACCATAAAGGAACGCATGCACCGCTATTTTACACAAAAACACATACAGATATATAAACGTTCTCGGGTCATTGGCTTCATCCTACAACCGCTCACACCATCGTACGATTAGCACTACGCCTAACGAGGTTTTAGAAATAGGTACGCGCCCAGAGGCGAGAAGAGATGGACCACCACACTCTGCGCGTTTCAAAATCAATGATTATGTAAGGATATCACGTTCGGGGAATAAATTCGCGAAGGGATTTGAGCAAGGATGGACACGTGAGATTTTTAAAGTTAGGGCTATAAGGTCTAAGGGCGAGATAATGATGTATTACGTTGAAGATTTGAATGGGGAAGAGATCTCTGGAGGCTTTTACCGCGAGGAGTTGCAGAAAGTGGCATTTAATTTAGGAAAAAGTGTGTTTAAAATTGAGAAAATTATAGGAAGCAAAGGTTCAGGAAAGAGAAAAATGTACCTGGTGAAATGGCTAGGGTACCCAGAAAGCTTCAACACCTATATAAAAGCTGATGCAATAATGAAGCTTAAATAGTATTCAGCATGGCTCCTAACCATTTCTACGTCACGCTTCCGTCCTCCTCATCCCTGTCTGTACATCCTAACAACACCCTCACCAACTTTGTGACAGAACTCCATGGGCCCATTGAATTGGAGCGTGATTCGTATGAGGTGGGGTTATGTGAACTTCAGTTATCCACCAAATTTTTAACTCTTGAAAATGAACAAATCATTTCTGATCCTTAGAAGAACCGATGAATGCGAAAAATTAGGCATAAACTTAGACAGCACTATACGCTCAACTCTGTGCTGTGAGGAGCGGTACTATAGCATAAATGTATCGCTAGGAATCGGGCATTATGATACAGCCATGGACATTGTGACGGGTTTAAACAAGAGTCTTGAAAAGTCGTACGTGACAAACGATTTACTTTTTGAAGTCGTAAACATAGACACGCCCGTTTGCACATTGATGCTAAAGTCAACGCTTAGTAGAAATATTAAGGATACAGTAAAGAGCTGTTCAAAATTGTGGCTGAGGACCGATATAGCGAAAGAGTACCTTTCACGAGGCAGATCATGACTTGTCCAGCTTAATGTATCAATTGAAGATGGAGAAATTGTTGAAAGCTCTCCACCCCCAGACATGTGCTATATTTACAACAATATTGTAGAGTACCAGTTTGTTGGGGACACCCAGGCACGTCTGCTGCGCATTGCACACATCCCCATCCATAGAGGGAAAGATTGAGCATTACATATGACAAGCCCCATTATGTGAATGTTGCGACTAATCTATTAAACAACATCTCGATATATATAAGGACGACTGAGGGAAAAAATTTCACATTCGGTGATGGGAGCTTAACCGTGAAACTACACTTTCGTCGTTTATAATGATTCGAAGACTGTTCACAGTATACCGAGAAGTGAGGTACCAGCGTGGAAGTGAACATGGGTCCATTTTTCATCCATACTACGCACCGCTGTCCCACTGTTGAGGAGGGGGGCCAGGTATCTAGGGCGGAAGGCGTTACAAACAGGTTTTAACGCGGCTGAAGACATAATGGGGGGCACGAATCCTAAACAAGCTCTAAAAAACAGTTAAAACGTACACGGGATGAGATCATCAAAGATGCAAAGAGAAAGATGCGTGGTGGCGGAAAGAAGAGATCTGCCAGGAATAAGGGGTTACCAACACGTGGCGGAAAGAAGAGATCTGCCAGGAAGAAGGGGTTACCATCACGTGGTGTTAAACGTAAAAGGAAATCAAAAAAGAAGTACTCTAAGCGTATGAAACCTATGGCTGATCATTTTTTTAACTGATATAAGCTGAGGACGCTACTCTCACGAATGATAGGTTGACTAATACTCGTGGCACTGTTTCTGACTCGTCATGGAACGTTTCATCCATCCGTGTAGTTCACAATGGCGTAAATTGGAACTGTCCCTCTTTGATATGCCCCCCACCCAGGTCTCTATTGAGCATAGTGACTTTATTACAATTAACCCGTAAACACAATTAGTTCACCCAGTGCCCCTATAGAATTCGTAATACCCAGCTCAGGCCCTTACTTTTTTGACCCGAGTTGCATGCACATGTATGCTAAACTACGCGTAGCCCATTCTGATGGAACAGACTGCGATGATAGTTACGCTGCCTACCCTGAAACCAACCTTTTACACTCCATATTCAGCCAGTGTGAAGTGTATTTAAATCAGGCTAACATCTCGGCAGCTACGGGGTACTACCACCTTCGAGCCTATCTGGAAAATGTCCTCAACTTTTCAAAAGAAGCGAATGACACCTTTTTAACGGCCGAGGGGTATTACCACACTAAAGATAAAAATGGAATAAAGGATAAATTTAAAAATTCTAATATAATATATATATAATATAATATATATATATATATATATATATAATGTTTTGGGCGCCTGCATACAGACTTTACATTCCAGGAGAAGTTGCTTATGAATGGGATGGATATGAAGTTGAAGCTTACCCCCACGAATCCTGAGATCTGCATAAATCTGGGGACTGATCAAGAAGAAGGCGCGAAACCCGTTGTGATACACATCATGGAAACGTATTTGCGTATACGCCGAGTAAAATTAAGTTCCCTAAAGCAAATAGAAATTGAGAAAGACTTAATACACACCACAGTAAAATATCCAATTAACAGGGTACAGATCAAACTGTACACGATCCTCGCAGGGCTGGCATCGAAGCAAATAGAAAACGTTGCTCTTGGAGTCCTGCCTAAAAGGATATTAATTGGAATGCAAGACCACGCATCGACGAATGGAAAATATAAAAAGAGTGCCTTTAAATTCGAGAATTTCGGCCTTAAAAATATTACTCTATACGTAAATGGCATCGCTCTGGGTGGGGCAATGAATACGGACTACTCATCAGACGCTGTGTTCCCGCTCTGCGCGAGAGCATATAGTAGTCTGGCTCATAATACAGGCGCCTGTGATGAACTTGGTTTTGGTGTAACGCAGAAAGAATTTGTCGAAGAATTTAACATTTATTCATTTGATATTACGCCAGACTTGTGTATCTCGAGTCACAGGCACTAATAGAGATTGATCGTTTCAGGAACGTCGTCACAGATTTTTAAAATGGATGCGAATACAATCCAGAGAGTAATGAAAAGTAACCGTTTCGCGCGCTCAAAATTTATCGGCGTGTTTGCGAAGAATGAGATATTAAATCTGCCAAGTGCGAGAAACTGGTACGGGATTATCGTTAACACTGACATCGTTGGGGGTGAGGGGATTCATTGGTTTGCAATCTAGTTTAAAAACTATGGAAAAAATGTACTCTTTTGACTCACTCGGATTTCCGCCATGGAATGATTCTGTAATTGTGAAGTTTATAGCACAACTAGGCGTGCCTGAGATTATTTGGTCCCCATATCGTTTCCAAGGATATTATACTGAAGCATGCGGGTTGTATTGCATTTTGTTTCTCATGCACATGTCTCGTGGGAAGAGTTTTATGAATTTTTTAAAATTATTCGATTTATGCGAGACAGTTATGAACGATAAAAGTGTTTGCAAACAGATAAAAAAAGGTTCCCATATGTTAGCAGACCCTGTAATGTGTAAAACTGTATATACATTTGTAACTAGCCAATAAGACTTATGTATCGGATACTTACCCCTTTTTGTACATTTTTTCTGCTATTTAATAAATGAAAATATATTGCGTTTTGTTCTTAACGTCAAAAATAATTACCTTATCTCCTCTACGATCTGGCACTCGCTAGACCGAATGTGTGCCAATACCTCGAAATCTGTATTCAGGTCACTAGGTTGGCTGGGCGGAGAAGCATCCATTTCATTTATCCGCCTTCCGTCAAAAGTAGCTATAACACGCCCTAGCTCGGATTCGTCCCTGTAACGATAAGTAAAATAAATGTCACGAAATTGGATACAGATAACTCGTTGTGTCCACCATATATATATATATATATATATATATATATATATATATAGGGTGTCCCATAAGTCCGGCATCATATGAAAAATAATAAAAAAAGGCAAAACAAAAGCTTTTATTTACATAACGTGCTCAATATGTCCACAATTGTTTTCAATACACAAATTCAGACGTGATGCCCAGTCAGCAAGCACACGGTGAATGATGTCAGGAGTAATGGTGTTACATGCCTCAATAATGCGCTGCCGCAAATGTTCAACACTCCTAATTTTCTCTGCATATACCAGCACTTTCAAGTGGCCCCAGAGATAAAAATCTAGTGGCGTGAGATCCGACTTCTAGCTGGCCATTCCACAGGCCGTCGACGTCCTATCAATGACCAGTGAATTGTGGTACAGGTATTCCGTTACTTGGGTGCTGTAATGTGCAGGAGCGCCGTCTTGCTGGAACCATGTTGGGAAATTTCCTTCTTCGTTCAACACACTGGGAAATGCTTCTTCCTTGAGCATACGTAGGTAGGTGCCTCCAGTAACATGTTCATCGAAAAAGAGGGGGCCTATGATGCGATCCTTCCAAATGCCACACCATACCATCACCCGAGATGCACCTTGTTCCTTTGAAGAGGTATACCAGTGAGGGTTGTTTTGAGATCAGTAGCGGGTGTTCTGTCGATTTACGTCGCCATTTCCATCAAAAACAGCCTCGTCACTGAACAGAATGGTGGACGGGAAATTGGCATCCCGAGCATAAGAAAAATATGAATTATGGTTTGTAGAAATAGAAAAATATGAATTCCTCTATGATGCCAGACTTATGGGACACCCTCTGTGTATATATATATATATATAACAGAGACATAACATAACCTAACCTGACATAGCCTAACCTAGCCTAACCTAACTTATTGTTTAAGATTCCACAAGAAATGTAAAACATACCTATATATATATATGATGAATAAAACCACGAAGGAAAGGAAACACAAAAAGGTGCTCAAGCGCTTTCGTCTATGACATCCTCAGGAACACTGAAGTACATAAAAGGTTACGGCCTATATATAGGTTACAGAAAGAAAAAAAAATAAATAAATAACATACATACACACAAACATACATACATATACAGGGCGTCCCAAAAAAATGTATACACACTTTAAATACTTATAAGGCAGTGTGTTTATTAAAATACATTTCATTTTCAAAATGTAATAGAATCTACAGACATTATTTAATTTTTTGTCAACGCCTGTTTTTCAAACTGACGTCCGGTCTGGTTCAGGCACTGCTGATAACGCGAAGCAATGGAATCGCAAACATCACGAAACATTCGTTTGGTATTTGTGTGCATTCTCGTTCAATGGCTGCTCTCAATTCAGCGACTGTTGCAGGTTTATAGCGTAGACTTTGTCTTTTAAGTATCCCCATAAAAAAGTCTAGTGGTGTGAGGTCTGGTGAACGCGGAGGGTATTCTACGAAACCCCTTCGTCCAATCCACATCCACATCGTGCCAAGTACCACTCGCAATACTCCACTCTTCGGTCCGGATCATCTTCATTAATAGCATGGACTAATCTTGGAATGTAACTTTTCCATTGACAGCGCTTCAAATGCGTTGGACAGACGATTCTGAAATTCCTACCTCACGACTCGCTTGCCGCACAGATTTTCTTGGACTTTGGTGATACGTTTCCAGTACTCTTTCTTGCTTTGTGGGGCTTGTCGATGTCCGTGGTCTTCCGGAACGCTTCTTGTGGACATTCTGAACAGTTCCATCGGCTTCAAACTTATCTCTAATTCGAGTGATGGTAAGTCGCGTTGGTGGATCTGTTTGAAACTTCCTCCTAAACTGTCTTTGCACTTCAACTGCGTTTTCACACTTCCAATAGCATTTTAGAATGAATTTCCTTTGTTCAAAGCTTAGTCTGACTGCCATTATTAATTCTAATGGGTTTAACTTGGAAAGAAAGAAACATCAATTGAGCTATCAGCTGTTAAAGTGTGTATACATTTTTTTGGGACGCCCTGTATATATATATACACATACATATCTACACACATACATATATATATATATATATATATATGCAATAAACGGAGAAGGAAAAATAAAAATTAAAAATTAAAGATTAGAGGATTAACAAAGACGCATACAGATTTGTAAGGAAAAATATCGATTTTTAGCACAAGATCAAATGAATTATAAAAATACAAATTTATACTGGAAATCTGCCCGGGTTTTAACACTTTGCCTTTTAGAGTCAAGTTTCGATATATAAAAATAAAATGAAGATTAAAAGTTAATAAAGTAGCGTACAAGTTTACCAAAGATTTAGCGTCCTACCCTTTTTATCTAAATTTGTTTTGAAGGAATTCAAAACAACAGGATCGAGTTGAAAAAGACCTTTGCTTATGTTGAAGTTATTTGGAAGTTGGATAATGGCAGACTCAAGAATATTTCTATTGACAATGTTGCTAGAATGAAAAAAAACTGAAGCATTATTCCAATCAATACAGTGGGATAACTCTGACAAATGGACAAAAGAGCACTGGACAACTGTCCTGTTCTAACGGAATATTGATGCTGTTTTATACGTGCGTGCAAATCCTTTCCCGTCTGACCTATGTAAAAGGAATCACATTGTTTACACCCAATTTTATAGATAATGCCTGAATTATTGGTTGGGCTATTTTTTACTGATTTTTCACAATATTGTTATATGAAAATACTACATTAATATCCAAAGTTTAAGTACATTAGCAATGCCTAAAAAGCCCGGGGTAAATGGAAGTACTAAAATATTTTTTTGACAAAGTACGAGTGTTATTATTGACACGATAGAAAGTTCGTTTTGCCTTGTTGAGACAAGATTCCATAAACGCAGATGGGTAACACAGATCACTTCCAATACCGTTGATTTTTTCCAATTCGGCATCGATGTATTCCGGACTGGCGATCCTAAGGGCGCGGAGAAACATTGATGAAAAATGGCCTTCTTAGTGGGGGTGTCATGTCCCGAGTAAAAGTGTACGTAGGACAAATTGTTTTTTTTTTTCCGATAGATACTAAACTTAAAACCTGGGCTTTCCCTATGTACCCGCACATCCAAAAATGGGATTGAATTGTCTTGTTCCACTTCTAAAGTAAACTTAATGGAGGGGACTTGATCATTTAACTGAAGGAGGAAGTTATCCAGGTCACGATTCATGGGCCAGATACACAAAATATCGTCGACGTACCGCAACCAAGGGATGCCAACCCCAGGATTCTCGGAATGTAAGTAATTTCGAAAAACTCCATATAAATATTGGAGAGGAGGGGCGATAAGGGGTTGCCCAATGCCCATGGCCATCCCAAACACTTGTTGATAATACTCGTTATTGAAAGTGAATTTACAGTTTTTGATGCAAAGCTTAATAAGTTCCAAAACAATGTGTGAAGGTAGTGGCAGGTCATACTTATGTAATTCTTGGGAGAGAAAGTCAAGCATATCATCAATCGGCACTTTTGTAAACAATGAACAAACGTCAAAACTGATCAATCTATCGTTAGTTTCAGTACGTGCATTATTCAATTTTTCAGTAAGATCCATGGAATTTTTTACATGTGAATCAGAGATAGTTTCGGGGATGGGGGACAAGACTTTGACAAGCCATTTGGAGAGTTTATATGTAATAGAGCCCACCGAGCTAATAATAGGGCGCATAGGGTTGCCAGGTTTGTGGGTTTTAATAAGACCGTAAAAGTAGGGCAGAGAAGGTGAAGTGGACATGAAAAGCGGAATTAAGTCCTTATGATCTTTGAGAATGCGTTTCAAGCCACTATTGTACGCTACTTTATTAACTTTTAATCTTCATTTTTTTTATATATATCGAAACTTGACTCTAAAAGGCAAAGTGTTAAAACCCGGGCAGATTTCCAGTATAAATTTGTATTTTTATAATTTGATCTTGTGCTAAAAATCGATATTTTTCCTTACAAATCTGTATGCCTCTTGTTAATCCTCTAATCTTTAATTTTTAATTTTAATTTTTACTTCTCCGTTTATTGCATACATATATATATATATATATGTATGTATGTTTGTGTGTATGTATGTTATTTATTTTTTTTTCTTTCTGTAACCTATATATAGGCCGTAACCTTTTATGTACTTCAGTGTTCCTGAGGATGTCATTAGACGAAAGCGCTTGAGCACCTTTTTGTGTTTCCTTTCCTTCGTGGTTTTATTCATCATAAATATTTTCACGTGTTACTTTCGTGAAATAATTTTCATATATACAGTATATATATATATATATATATATATATATATATATACACACATATATATATATGCTGATATAATCACACTGGTAACAGAATAAAAATTATTTTCGAAAACGCGTTTATTGCGGGCTTTTACGGTTAGGTTATATTTCTATTGTAAGTTTTAGAAAAATTCCACAAGAAACGTACAAATAAAAACACACCATATATATATATATATATATTATATATATATATATATGAAAATTATTTCACGAAAGTGACACGTGAAAAGTATTTATGATGAATAAAACCACGTATATATACCGTATATATGTTGTATATATATTTTATTGTTCTTTATATATCATCTAGGCATCATTTTGTTTTCCAATTTATATTTACTTGTACTTTTTTATTCGTTTGTGACTATAATATGCATATGTGGTAATTGTTCCCTATAAATTGGTGTGCCTCTCTTAAAATTTATCTTTCAATTATTATTATTATTTTTTATTTTTTTAATAATTAATTTTTTTTTTTTTTTTTTTTTTGGTTTATTTCTTTATTTTTTGACATATATATCAATTTGGCAGCATCTATTAAATCGATTGTAAAACTTCCCTCTTGAGCTTGAATTGGTAGACTCCCACTTACAATATTTATATTTATTTTTATTTCTTTATTCTTTTGTGACCTGTTCCATAAAAAAGCCATTTGAATTTATATTGAAGGTCGGCCAAAGTGCTAAAAGTGTCTTTATATATATATATATATATATATGTATATATATATATATATATATATATGTATGTATGTATATTTATGGTTTTTTTTTTATTTGCCTGTTTATTTCTTTATGATTATTTAGGCTGTGACATATATATCACTAAGGCACTATTTTGTAAGTAATTTTTTCTCAATTTATATATATATTTATTTTTATTTCTTTATTCTTCTGTGACCATATAAATGTTGGCTCCTCCCACAATTTTTTTTCTTTGCTTACTATATATATGTATATATGTATATATATATATATATATATATGTATATATATGAATATGTATGTATGTATGTTTATTTTTGTAACCTATATATTGCCTTGATCTGTCCTTTCACTCCAGTGTTCCTGAGGATGTCATTAGACGAAAGCGCTTGAGCACCCCTTTGTGTTTCTTTTTTCCTTCGTGGTTTTTTTCATCATATATATATATATATATATACAGGGTGTCCGAGAATTATCTGTACAAGTTTTGGCTGTTATTAAAAGTCAACCATGAAGTGTAGAAATTCCAGTGTTGTCCCATTTTTCAGAGAATCTCATTAAGTTTTTTCTGATACCAAGTTTTGACAAGTTTTTTAGAAATTCCAGTGTGTCCGAAAATTATCTGTACAAATTCATCTTTTAATAAAATTCTTGATAAAACACGTAAAATTCTTAAACAAGATTATTTAGAATCTGTATTTTCAAAAGTTTCTTTATTAAAGTAACGTTGTTACAAACATTCGATATGTGCACCATTAGTGATTCGCAAAACATCCAATCGATAATCCAAATGTTGCCATGTACGCTGCAGCATATCCACATCAATTCGCTCAATAGCAGCTGTGATTCTTGCTTTTAAATCATCAATGTCTGTCACCCGCGTACAAAAAGAAAAAAACTTGTCAAAACTTGTTATCAGAAAAAACTTAATGAGTTTCTCTGTAAAATGGGACAACACTGGAATGTCTACACTTCATGGTTGACTTTTAATAGCAGCCAAAAATTGTACAGATAATTCTCGGACACCCGGTATATATATATATATATATATATATATATGCTGATATAATCACAATGGTAACAGAATAAAAATTATTTTTGAAAACGCGTTTATTGCGGGCTTTTACGGTTAGGTTATATTGTTATAAACGAGTGAGTCCTGGCCGAAATATATATATATATATATATTATATATATATATATATATATATATATTTATTATGTCCCGTTTAGGTTATATTATTATAAAAAGAGAAAGAGTCCTGGGATTAATTTTCTCGTTGTAGAAAAACCCAAAATAAAGCTGGGTTAGGCATTTAGAAGTTATCACTGAATGAACCGCAGAATATAGTCACTTACATTTCAAATGAATTGTCTGTAGGATCTTCCAATGCATCGCAATTTTCCGTAACACTCTGCGTAGGTAAAAATTCATCCTGAGCTACAGCTCTGAAAATTAGGCGCGCAGCCTGAGCATAATTGATTTCATCCTCGATCAGATCGAGGGTATTGTACAAGGATAACTGGCTCATATTGTATAAGACACTAGCGGGAAATGTAAGAAACTGAGTCTCTGATCCGAAACGCTCCCTTTATAAGGGGGCCTGTGACCAGTCCCACAAATGCACAATCCTTAGCATCCCATTGGTTGGCGGTGAATTTTGGAGGGCATGACGCGTAGGCCTGCAGAGCAACCAACCCGATGTCCTGGGAGCCGCCCCACAGGGTTGTGATTGGTTGCCCCGTGAAATCTGGGCATGCCATCTGCTCCGATTCGTGGAGATTTTTTAAAATTCATTTTTCTGCGAGAAATAATCTTAAATGCTTATCTTCATACAACTTTATCTTTCTGTGATATATAATCTTAAATGCTTATCATGGAAAACTTAGAGCAACCGCTAAGACAATAGAGGTTTCAAATTTGAGAAACATGTTTTAAAATTTATCTTTCTGCGAGAAATAATCTTAAATGCTTATCTTCATACAACTTTATCTTTCTGTGATATATAATCTTAAATGCTTATCATGGAAAACTTAGAGCAACCGCTAAGACAATAGAGGTTTCAGATTTGAGAAACATCTGTTTTAAAATTTATCTTTCTGCGAGAAATAATCTTAAATGCTTAGCTTCATACAACTTTATCTTCCTGTGATATATAATCTTAAATGCTTATCATGGAAAACTTAGAGCAACCGTTAAGACAATAGAGTTTCAGATTTGTTTCCCCGATTGGAAAGGCGTGTTTATAAACTTGTATAGGGTCGTAATTGATCAGTGAGAGAGATGAGATAAATTGCGCATCTTATCGCAAATCTTGGAAACTGCGATTTGCTGATAAATAAGCAATATATATATATATATATATATATTATATATATAATATATATATATTATATATATATATATATGGTTCAGAATGGGAGTGCTTTTATGAATTGTATTCAGATTTTTTGTTGTTGAAGAAACAGATGTTTGCGATTTAAAATGCGTACGAAGATGTTTGAACAACTAAAAACAAAGATAAGCGGAGAAGCGTTCTGCTTATCGTTTCTGTATTCGTCCGAGAGAGAGAGAGAGAGAGAGAGAGTTTTTGGTAGAAAGATAAGAAAAGCTATATATGAAGGAATTAACGGGGTTTACATTGATATAAAATAATTTAAAAGAATAATTATGAGAAATGTCAGCGGCGCGGCTCGCCGTAAAGATACCCTTTATTTTTTATTTTTCCCTATTTGTTTGTTTATTTATTTATGTTTTATTTTTCTATTTTCCGTACGAATTGTTCGCTTATTTATTTATTTTTTCTTTTCTCTTTTTTCCGCACGAATTGTTCTCTGGCTAGCAGCCGGGACGAGTCTCGGACCCGATTTTTTCCCCGTACGAAGAGTTCGAACGCCCCACCTTAGACCTACGGGGATCATTAGGGTACCCTGGATATCAATCACGATTTTTAGATGAATTTTTCTTCTTTCCGTACGAAGAGTTCGGTGCTTTACCCCCACCTTAGACCTACGGGGACCATTAGGGTACCCTGGATAAATCACGATTTTTAGATGAACTTTTTCCGGAAATTTGCATACATAGACATTCCTCTACATTCCGTCCGAATTTTTCGGTGCTTTACCCCCACCTCAGACCTACGGGGATCATTAGGGTACCCTGGATATCAATCACGATTTTAGATTAACCTTTTCCGTACGAATTGTTCGAACGTCCCACCTTAGACCTACTTTTTTATTTTTTCCGATTTGTCCGGCGTTTTACGCCCCACCTTAGACCTACTTTTAAACGGTTCATTAGGGTACCCTGGGTAGAAACCGTGGAAGCCCGGACGGGGATCGAGACCGGCTCCGTTTAACACACATAAACGTGATGTATACTGTATGGGTGTGTGCACTGTGCCAACTGGCTGATGGTGCCAGGGGCACTGGCTGATTAAGCCACCTGGCTGATTAGGGGCCCTATAAGAGAGCGGCGGCATGGCTGAAGTGTTCATATGCGCTTGGCAGTAGCCGAGCGAACACTTCCTCCTCCTCTCTCTTTCTCTTGGGGGATAACTCCGTCTCCAAGTTGCATAACCCTTGTTGCTTTTGTAACATTCCCCCCTCCCCCATTTTCGGGTGCGTTGCAACAAAGGGGGGTGGCACTATGGGGTGCCTTGCAACAAGGGGTGGGGTGGGTGGGGGTTGGCACTCTTGCAACATTTGCAGTTGCATTTGCACTCCCATTATGCGGTCATACTACTGACCTTTCCTCCTGAAACACCCTGTATATTCCCTTCTTGAATTTACATTTAATTATTCATTTATGTTTCCTTAATAATATGTAAACCAGAGTGATTAATGGGAATAATTATGTTCTAAAGACATTTGGCAATGAGTCAACCAACCAATCAGCGCTCACCCACTAAACATTCATTCATAAAATGTTGCAACCGTTTGTAGTACACACAACAAATATATGTCAGGTGTCGCTATCTATTCTCAAGAGTGTCCTACGAACAGTGTTGGGAGTAACGGCGTTACTTTTTAGTAGCTGTAACGGTAACGCCGTTACTTTCGAGATGTTGTAACGAAAATGATAACGGCACTCCTTTTTAGAGCGATTTCAATCGTTACTTCTACTCGTTACTTTCAAACTGATCATTTGACTTGTCATTTATTAGCTGTTAATTAGTTGTTAGCTCCTCGAAACGAGGAGGACTATCAGATGCCAATTTTGAAAAACTAGTGTTCCTGAAATCGACCAACACACTCCCAAAAAATCTGCAAGTTTAATTTTTTTGGGACAGGCCATCTTTTTTATTTGAGTTTATGTTTTGATTTTTTTTTGTTATAGAGAGTATAATCTAGTATTATTAAGGCTTTTTTACTCTAGTCTTTTCTTAAAAGTAACAGTAGCGGTAACGGTAACGCGTTACTTTTTCATAGAACTAACTGTAGCGGTAACGCCGTTACTTATAGAAAGTAACGTCCCCAACTCTGCCTACGAATAATGAGAGCAACTGTACATTAATTACTCTATTACTTAACCATTTCTCGTGGGCAATCTAGGATTAAATGTACATTACTTGTTATTGTTTCTCTCATGTTTAATATCGATTTCTTTCTATAGTATTGGTATCATACCTTCAGTTATAGCTTTGTATTTCTTTTATAACTATGATAATAATTTAAGATCAGTACGTACTCCAATTAATAATTCTTATTCATGATTTATGTATTATTAATAATAACTATTTGTTTTGTTTTTAATTAACAGCTCCGTAAAGCCAAAAGCTTAAGAGGCAAAAAAAATAAAAATAGTCCAATTTACAATTATTTATGTTAAAACAAAAACAAAAAATGCAAAACCTTTTATTTTATCAATAAAGGTTGCAAAGGTTATTGGATGGTTCACTGCAACAATATAAATGCCCGATACCTCAGTGGTTACGTAAGCAAACTCTCAGCAGTGAGGTTCTGGTTCGCTCCCAGTCGATAGCACCAATTGGAATGTAATAAACTAGTTAATAGAGAAAATTTGTGGTTTTTTAAAATTCCTCCTTCTTCGTTTCAAAGTGTCACGTATTTGTGTACAGAGTCCAAGTTTGATTTCCACATCTACTCGAGTGAAAATCATTCTCAAAGTAAAATTAAAGGATTGGCAAGCTCGTGTAATATTGTCTTGTTAGGATTAAAGTGTTTTATTATATGAATTTATTTTTCTATTTGGATATTATTAGCCTTGGGTAGCATTGAGAAGTTGGTTGGAGCAGCATAATCACAAATCTGTGACAAGTTGTATATGCACAAATTGCCATTCCATAAATTAAGGAAAGTAATTGCCATAGAATATTGAAGAATATACCATTTTACATAGAATATAGGCTTACTACAACGTGGTTACTGCAACAATGTATGTGTTTTATTCAAATTAGATAGATTTTTAGTTTGTATTGAAATACATAAAGCTGTACCTTTTGTTTTAATTTCTTACATGTCGAAACACGAATGCATTCCTGATCAAGAGCCCATATAACGCTCGCACGCGAAGGATAATGATGATCATAATAATCCCGTAATGTGGGTATATTCTGTATATTTTGGCGTCGTTAATGGCACGTATGAAGAATCTTAGACGACAGATCAATTTACGAGTTATATCATTTAGAATTAGTTGGGTTTTGAATTGAAGAAATTTCAGATTTAAAATGGTGTTTCCCTTATATATACAGTATATATATATATATATATAATATATATATACACCATTGCAAAACAGGCAGTGGCCCTTTAAACTTTTTTCAGTGTATTACGAAATATGATTCCATTCCACGCATAGGAAGGAAAAATAAGTAGAGCTTAATTTTAATTAAATAAAGTTCCACAATTATGGAACACCTTTACTACTGTTATCTAATTACTCTTATCTAATTACTTACGTAAACGATAAAACTGTATTGTGAAAATAGAGAATTAAGTGAAATATCACTTTTCAACAATTATTGATGAAATACCTTTTTGGCTAAACGTAATTTGAATTCCGATTTACTTCTGAACAAGTTTACAAATTTCACGTGTTTCATATAAAGATTTAATCTGATCCACGTATGATGTAAATGAAAAATAAGGATTAATTTCAGACGTGTTTTCATAAAACAAAAACTATATTCCACGAATAAACTTTATAAATATTGCCACACAAACTTACCTTACAAAGTTTAACAATAACTTATTAGACAAACCATTGCATTACATTACGTAATTTGAGGGAAATGTAAATATAGATTTAGGTAAATCGTGATATGCAATAAATTACATTCATCAGTAAACAAACCGGATAAACCAGAAGATCAGGGACCCAGCCTTCTTTAGTTTGCTTTATAAGGCTAACTAACGAAAATATCACGGCCTAACATAACCATTCGTCAAGGGCGTACATTTGAACTAACGATTGGTTGGGTTAGGTTGTGATATTTTTGTTAGTTAGCCTTATAAGGCTAACTAAAGAAGACTGGGGGCCCTGATCTTCAGGTGATCCAACAATCCTACCGTAAATATGCATTTGTTATTTCAGAATGCATCAATTTGAACGTATTAAACTTTTTTGTAATTATTTATAATGTAAATTAATCTGTATGAAATAACGATCCCAACATCTCTCCTTCTCAACTAAGCAATTTTAATTGAAATGAATCGAACTAGTGACGTGCGCAGATCAGATACATTTAGTGTGTTCTAAATGGAATAATGAAAGCATAAATATTCATAAAAAATGGTTAAGTAATTTTATTTATTTAATCATTAGCCAATAAAGACTTCAATGTCTTTTCTCTGATCTTTTCCAGAGAACTTTGGATGACTGGTACTTTTTGTGTACCAAGTATAATTTTGTCTTTTCTCTGTTCATTCTCAACTAAAGTTTTTATGAAAAAAACTTTCGAAGTCACCCTTGTAATTTCTGCTAATACAGAAAAGACGGGAGTTCCAGCACTCCATGTCTCCTGCCTAATGTCCCCGCAGGAATACTTCCCTGGTCGATCGGTGTCTACAATCTCCTCCTCTACGTGGTCTTGGTTCACCTGTCCTTTTTGTCTTAAGCTAAAAACTTTCAAGAATAGTGAAATCAAGAATGACAAATTTGAAAACAAGAAAAAAAACAAATTTAAAAGACAGAGTTTAAAACGATACAGGTACAATGAAACTAAAATTAGCAATTTACCCAATTTATTACTAAGTTTACACACAAAATACCTCAATCAACTCTTTAGTACCATTTCCCTTAAAAATAATTGACCAATTACGAATCAGCAACAAATTACAATATATACTCATAGATATAAGATACACTTCAATGCAAAAGATTACTTAGGCCCAATGATATCTGAAAATAATGAGAGTCCACCAATCCGGGTAAACTCCACTCCTATCCGGAGTTCGAACCGTGAGCTGAGACAGCAGACACGAGACAAGGAATTAAACCAGGATTCAAATGTGTGTGTGTGTGTTAAAAAAGGGCTCAATGAGCTTCGAGGACCTCACAAAAGGGTACAATCATTTACTAACTTAATTAACTAAACTCTTTAAACTACTTTCTACACTTTATGCCCAAAACAAGTTTTATCCACAATAAATAAAATTATTTTCCGAACTTTTTAGAAACGAAGTAGGTGCTGAACGAGTTAATATTATGATTATTATTAATATTATTATTATTTTTATTATTATTATTTTTATTAAAAGAAAAAATGAGTAACTTTCTTTATCACACTTCTTTTAATATACAAATAAGAAATGTATTACATAACATCTCCAATTTATATTAATTTTCATTTCGGAACTTCGGTCTGAGGCTCAGAGACGTTTTTTTTAAAGAGTACTTATACCCACGAAAAGTACTCCAGTTGATGCCATCAGCGAAGGAAGTGTGGTTTCCTTCATACTGATACCCATTTAGGTTTGAGGTGTGGCAGTTTCCATACCACCATGCACCACGGAATGTCTTTGAACAACTTCTATTCGGATCAATGTCGTTGTCTTGATCTTTCGTTGAAAACCTTTGACCAATGTGACGCGTAAATGAGTCCCCGGCAGTACCGGAATATTCTCCTAAATCCAGTAAATATTTGGTAGTGGCATCTCCAATGTAAAAGTGTTCGTATTTGGCAAAACGCTCTTTTCCCTCGATATCCTCAAGATCCACCCTAAGTTCCATCAGAGTGTTACTAACGATGGCGTGAATGTTGTCGAGACCAAGCCAAAATTCTCCTTTGAGATTTCCGAAACCAAGTTGGTACTCGACCCATCTCCGGAAGAAGTTTTCTCTCTCTGGAAGAACTTCGCGATGTTGAATCACAATCCACCCACCTCCATCAGTAGTTTGGTCGCAGTAAACAGAAACGCGTCGGTTTTCACAACAACCAAAAGGGTAAATTGCTCGAACTCCAGACTCTTTGTCACCAAGATTAAAAATATCGTCACAATTACGTGGACGTTTCGAGATTTCCTTCAACGTGTCGGTCGCTTTATCTACTGAATACAAATGACTTTTCTCTCCGAACAAGAGAGAATTTCTTGCAGACTTTTCACAAAGTGACAGAGTTTGTGACACGCATGCAGGAGAGAGTCCAATCTCTTCGAAAAGACTGTAAATTCCTGTGATCGTAGATTCACTACTCTCTCCATATGCAAATCTGATCACTAAAGCAAATAGAAAAAGTATCCGAGGATTTGATTCAACCATCTCTGCTCTTGTTTTTGAGTCCGTTGTACGAGTGACTTGTTATAGTTAGTTTCGGAAAAATATTCATTTTATACTTATTTCTCCACATTATCATTCGTCCGTGTATCTCCAAACATCCGGAGTTTTGTGGGCGTACCTAAGTCTATAGATTAATTCTCTTTCGTGTTCAGTACATTCTAAAGTGTGTGTCTCAAATGAGATTAATGAAAGCAAATGCCTTCTCATTTATGGCTTTGTTTTTCCTATTCTTCTTTCTCCATTTAATGGAAAGTTAGGTTAGTTTAATAAATTACCAATAGTTACTCACTATTACCACAATTCATATCTTGTCATACAAGTTTTTAGGTTGTCATTAAATCAGAGGAGTAACAGAGTCACTTATATAACTTTCATTCATTTTGTTGTTATGTGTTTTAAAGTAGATCCAATCATTTTAAGCTTTTTAATTCAATTCAGAATGTGTTCTGATTGTGCAGAAGTTAAATTTCTACTTTATTTTGTTGCATAAAATGAAACTTTTCTATAATTAATTTTCATAAATCAAGTTTTCTACTTTCTACTTAAGTTTTGTAATTTCTCCCTTTTTAATTTTTCATTGTATAACCATTCATTGTGTGGAAATATTGTAAAGAAACAAATATGCCCTATTTTTAATGATTTTTTAGCTTGTTTCCTCCTTTTTGTCTTTTCCTTTTTATATTTTATTTTATTCATTAAATCTTCTTTGCATTTTATTTGAAATGCGAAGAATTAATGTTTTTAAAAACAAAACTTTATAATTCACGTTATTAAATTTGTACTAATTTTTAATAGTAATATAGTTGTAAATAGATTCTTGTTCAAAGTCCCTGACCAGCTATGCGTAGCTGGCTACGAGGGCAGGAGGAGATCAGACAGCAATTCCCTCCTTCATCAAATCCCGCAAATGAGGCGGGATGCCGCAGAGGGGTCGACCACAGGTCGATCCTGAACTGTCGTTCAAAGTCATCTAAAGTAACCTAAAGTAAGTATGTATATATATATATATATATATGATAATGGTTTTTAATGTTTATTTTCAACCAACAAGACCCTAAGATCCGGTAATGGCTAAGTTACCTAACTGTGCTTGTAATTGTGTATTGCGCATGTCTTCCGTGGTGGCAGAGGTAACCTACAATTTTACGTGGGTTCCGAACCACAAAAACCTTAATTTTACTACCTTAAACTATACCTATGTACTTAAAGAAACAATATCTAAATACATCGGCAGTAATTCAACTCTTTATAGCTGTTTCTTAGATATAAGTAAGGCATATGATAGAGTAAACCACAATATTTTATTTAAAAACCGAGAAGACAGGAAGGTTCCCATGTACATATTAAATTTATTGAAATTTTGGTATTCCCACTAATCTTTTACCGGTAGGTGGGCAATGTACTATCCAAATATTTTGGCTTCTCTTGCGGAGTTAAACAAGGCTTCTTGCTCTCCCCTATGCTGTTTAATGTGTACATTGACGGATTAATTGCTTCACTTAATGAGGCAACAGTGGGATGTTGTATAGATAACACAAGGATAAATAACTTAGTTTACGCCGATGATATGGTGTTAATAAGGCGCTCTGTTAAAGATCTGGATCGGCTACTAAAAGTCTGCGAAGTGTTTTCGCAGAAACATGATATTCTTTTTAATGTTACAAAAACTAAGATTATGCAATTTCATCCTAAAAGCTGTAATCAGCCAGCTGACATTAGATTTAAAATGAAAGGTGAAGTAATTGAGGAAGTACAAGAGTTTAAGTATTTAGGTCAAACTATTACAAGCTCCTTGAGTGATGACTCGGATATGATATAAGAAAACAATCTCGAAGCCTTTGTGCTAAAGCGAATATGACTATAGGAATACCTCGAAATTCGTCGTTAATTCGTTCCGGAATAACACGAAGAAATACGAAACGACGAAATTCGAGGTAAATTATAACATGTTTCAATGAGAAACATTTTACTGTATTATGTTATTAAACAGATTAATTAATCAAATTCTACTCGTTTTTCGGCAAAATATAATAATATATTGCGTTGGTAAACAGTTAAATTGCAGTAGTGATTTCAGCAAGAGGGTGGCTGAGTCTAACGACATTCCTTGTTTTTGCAGAGATGCATTCGTTTTTTGAAATCGTTCGAGAATAGTGTTCCATAAAACAAATAAAATGGCTGTTTCGAGTTGTTGAAGCTGTTTAGACAATCCCCTTGCTTCGATCCTGGCTTCCGCAGTTTGGCTGGTATCTGCTGCTAGCTCATCCAGTACCACCATATTCTCGGCGTAGCCTTCGGTTAAAGATTGGACGGTATCTGATCTGGCTGACCAGCGGGTATCGGAGAGACCTTTGTCGATCTTTAGTTTCTCACTACGGGAACTACTATCGAGAACCTCTACATGTCGACGCCATCGGTATGTCGAGGAGACGAGAAACGTGTAGACATTCTGAATGAGCATAAACAATTCAACGGCTGCTGTGCAACTGTCCACTGCTGATTTACCCACAAGATCTAGTGAGTGGTACATGCATGGCACAACTCAGCATACGGAGATTTTGACTTGATGTGGCTCTTTACGCCGTTGTATTTCCCTGCCATATTGCTTGCGCTATCATAAGACTGTCCTCTGCAGTCTCCAATTCGAATGCCATGCGTCTCCAGAAAGTTGAGGACCACGTCGGCGATTCCTTTCCCTGTATGTGTTCATAGGTATGAACTGTAGAAATCGGTCGACGGACCCAAACTCAACACATATCGGACGGTGAAGCACAGTTGATCGGTGTGGGACACATCAGGCGTAGAGTCGACGGATAGAGAGTAGTATTTTGACTGCTGGATTTCTCGGATAATCGTCTGAAGTACTTTATCGGCCATCAACAGTATGAGTTCCTCGCAAATGAAATGAGAGAGATACGAGGTGTGTCCGCTACCTTTGTTGGCATGCTCGCTTATATGCGCAGCTTGAAAACTGTCATACTTACTTAAAAGTTCCAAAATTCCGTAATAGTTGCCGTTGTTTGGTGAACCGAAACGGGAGTCGTGTTCGCGAATTGCTAGTCCTCGTGAAGTGATATACTTGATAACGTCGACACAGCGCCGCAAAACTTCCTACCAATAGTTGCACTCCTTTTCAAACTGGTTCACCAGTTTCGAATCAACACGGCCGGAGACAGACTTTCTAACCAACAAATATCTCATCGACTTCATATGTTGCTCACATTTTCCGTGTGCTTCGACCGATTGTCTACCATCCTTCCAGTCGTTGAACCCGATTGTGAACTTGCTCTCCGCCCTCGACATTAATTTACAGACAAAACAGTAAACACAGCCTCTGGACTCAGAATAGCACAGCCATGACACCTCAATCCTTTCATTCGTCTTCATTCGTCAGGCTATGTTTCTTAACAAATAATGTCTTCGTACATCGGCGTGTTGTACCACTTTCAGTAGTTGAAGAGGTACTGAAGTCGCTGTCATAATTTCGGCAATCTGATGTTCCCCGCTCTATCCAGAACTCTCTAAAGTCATCGGTCAGCACTTGTGGCCACAAACCAATGTCATTAATTGCATGTTCTGAAGCTGGTGGGCCTGCTGAACGCACTGACGTAGACGGGTCTTCTGAAGACGCAGCTGCTGATGTAGCGGAGGCAACTGGTGGGCCTGCTGAAGGGTTGACGTAGACGAGTCTCCTGAAAATGCAGCTGCTGAAGTAGTGGAGGCAGCTGCTGGGCTTGCTGAACGCACTGACGTAGACGCGTCTTCTGAAAACGCACTGCTGAAGTAGCGGAGGCAGCTGGTGGGCCTGCTGAAGGGGATGACTTAGTTGCTGATGATTTAATCCAATTAGTCAGTTTCGGCACCGTCGCAAGAAACTCTTCTCTGCGCTTCCTATCCTTACGCTTTTCACTACCGGGTTTATATTTCCTCCTTCGATCCCGGTCACGGCTCGTTTCCATGTTGTACGTATTAAAATGCCAACAATAAGAACATAAATCATGAATCTGCAACAGAAATAACAAGAAGTAAGTTAGTAACAACATTAGAAATGAGTAACACTAACAAGAACAACAAATTAAACACTATCAAAGCGGATATTAGAATGCCTGATGCCATGCCGAGTAAAACTCGTCGCAGATGCCAAATACGTGACGTCTAATTTTTTTCAATTGAAATTTGCGGGGCCCATCGGGCGCGGGGACTTGGACATTTGCCCGGCGCGCCACCCCCTAAATGCGGCCTTGTAAGGCGTGTTTATCAATTCAAAACGGTCATGATAGAGGTCCAGCTATCAAATTGTTAGAAACTGATCAACCAGGGTCTCTCACTAATGCACGGTGGCTGACAAAAGCAAATTGTTTCTTACATTATTACATGTCGCACGAAAAACCATCAGAGGCACTTCAAAGGAATGCTCATTTTATACTGAATTTCTATGTTCTGCATGGTTCTATATCAAAGCAAACTGGTCTTGCCAGGATAGGGCCAAAAACTTTTTCTTCATGATTGAGCTCTATCAAAAACTATGACACATACAATCGACCAAGACATTATTCGTCCTGTGTTACAAAACAGCTGTTACTTTTGTCATCCTGAAAATATCGCGTATTTGTGTACAGTGTTCAAGTTTCAAGGCCACGTCACGTCTACCCGATTACCGTTATATGTAAAATAGAGAAATGAGCGCAAATGAGTAGAGAGAATGTAAATAACGCACATTAAATTAAATTAAAGTCATTTCACGACAGGGTTGAGCCAGCCACTTCCTCTGTTTCTGGTGTGGCCAGGTAACACTTGGAGCACACTCAGCCCAACATAGAGGGGAAATGAGCTTCCTCGATTTCACCGTATCACACACACACACACACACATATATATATATATACATTTCAACTGCAAAGAACACGCAGTATAAATAACGTAAAGAACGACGCTTGTATAGGAGAACATTCCGCGCAAGATGAGAAGAGAGAACGAACAAATGAAAAAATGAGGTAACCACCCGGGAATCGAACCATGGATCTTCCGATTGCCGGTCAGATATGATAACCATTACACCACGGGCCTCACTCGAACAAATGCCATAATTCCTCTACATACGCGCAGAAACAATGCCCCAAGGGGGCACCTCCCGCATGCCGTATCTATATATACATTTCAACTGCAAAGAACACGCAGTATAAATAACGTAAAGAACGACGCTTGTATAGGAGAACATTCCGCGCAAGATGAGAATAGAGAACGAACAAATGAAAAAATGAGGTAACCACCCGGGAATCGAACCCAGATCTTCCGATTGCCGGTCAGATATGATAACCATTACACCACGGGCCTCACTCGAACAAATGCCGTAATTCCTCTACATACGCGCAGAATCAATGCCCCAAGGGCGGAATGTTCTCCTACAAGCGTCGTTCTTTACGTTATTTATACTGCGTGTTCTTTGCAGTTGAAATGTATATATAGATACGGCATGCGGGAGGTGCCCCCTTGGGGCATTGGTTTCTGCGCGTATGTAGAGGAATTATGGCATTTGTTCGAGTGAGGCCCGTGGTGTAATGGTTATCATATCTGACCGGCAATCGGAAGATCCAGGGTTCGATTCCCGGGTGGTTACCTCATTTTTTCATTTGTTCGTTCTCTCTTCTCATCTTGCGCGGAATGTTCTCCTATACAAGCGTCGTTCTTTACGATAATATATTATATATATATATATATATATATATATATATATATATATATATATTATACATATAAAGTAAAACCAACGGTCTTTCTTCTTGAAATGCTTCGTAAGGTCTACCTTCGACTTCAGTGAAAGCACTTGACGATATTTAGTGAGAGGAAAAGGTTTATAATCATACTTCATCGTATGTTTAGAAATTACATAAAATTTTGAAAACCACAAAATAATTGTGTTGCATAAGAAAATATGGCATTTGGGTAGATTTGTTTCCATAAAATCCGATTTTCTATCATCGTGACTGAAAAATCTTTTGTTCTACAGGGTGTCACAACAATCAATGTGCACCTAGTGCCCGAATCATTTGCAGAGGTGCAGAGTAACATTTGGGACACCCTTTATAAGTTTCGTTGTATGACTGAGAATTCAAAAACTACATGAATATGATTCCGGCAATCTAATATTCAGAATGGTATAATGAAATAGAAGCAGATACACATAGAATGTGCTATACACAGTGGCATGGTTAGCAACCTCCGTACCCCCCCACCGGCTGAGGTGGGCATTCCCCGGAAAATAATTAGATTAATTAAATAATTTTAATTTATAATTTCACTCTAATTTTGATTTTTTATATATAATTACATTTTTAATAAATCCAAAATTTCAGTTTATATTTTTAGTCCTAAAATTCTCACAATTCCAAATACATATTATGGTTTCAGTGCCGTATCTTCGTTTTTCGGGGTGTCTGTAACCCCCGTCAGTTTCCCAAAAATTTAATTATGTCGTTTAATCTGTATATGTAGAAATTGCCATCCCATAAATGAAGGAAAATAATTGCCATAGAATATTGAAGAATATACCATTTTACATAGAGTATAGGCTTACTACAACGTGGTTACTGCAACAATGTATGTGTTTTATTCAAATTAGAGAGATTTTTAGTTTGTATTGAAATAAACGAAGCTGTACCTTTTGTTTTTATTTCTTACATGTCGAAACACGAGTGCATTCCTCATCAAGAGTACATACAACGCTTACACGCGAGGGATAATGATGATCATGATGATCCGGTAATGTTAGTATTTCCTGTCAAAACTCTATCAAGGTATGGACTGACTTGCATGATTTCAGATCGTACACAAAGATGGATTGAAAGAATGGCTACTGCGAATCTACGAGTGATTGCAGGTGATGTTTGCCAAGTAATAAGAACGTCTAATATCGTTGTCCAATTGTCCACCCCTCTACTGTACGGCGTAGAGAAATGAACGTGAAATGAATGTGAAATGAATGTGAAATAAATGAGAAAGAATTGTTTGCATGGAAGAGTTGCACGAACAAAACCTCTGTTACGAAAGACACACAAAGAACCTCCATTAAAGTAAATCATGAAAATGATGGATTTACATTCTGCAAGAAAGATCTCTGGACAGACGAGACTAAAATTCAATTATTCGGAACAACGAGGAACGGTGTGTTTGGCGAAAACCAAATACTGCATTTGAGGAAAAAACCATTCTTCTTACGTTTAGACATGATGATGGTAGTTTGTTTCTAGTCCAGAAAAGCTTGTTTTCATCAATGGAATCTTAAATTCGAAGAAATATAAGGAAATTTTAGAAGAAAATGTATTGTCTTAAGTTCACGAGTCGCGAATTGGTTGTAACTGGGTACTGCTAAAAGATAATGATCCAAAACATAAAATTATGAGCACCATGAAATGGCTTCAACAAAAGAATTTCAAGTTTCTCGAGTGATCCAGTCAAAGTCCAAATGTCAATTTAATCGAGAATTTATGATTTGATTTGACAAACAATCTGTCCGCAAGAGAAACCCTTCGAATCTGTATGAATTGCAACAATTTTCTTTAAAGGACTGGACTAAAACTTCTCCTGAGACAGGTCGGAACTTTGTCGAAAAATACCCACAACGAATCATTGAAGTCATTCTGGTGAAACGTAGACACACAAAGAAGTAAATATTCTTGTAAATAAAAGTAAGAAAACTTTTTATTTTCTTCAATTTCTTTGATGTTTTACATTATATGTTGGAGTTGAACTAATATTTTATTTGTTAAATATTTCCAAACGTGAGGTAAACTTTTCATACCTATCCCGTGCGTGGTACAAAAGATAAGGACGATTATAACTCAAACATTTCTCTCTACGAATACTTATCAGCGCTATTAATATATATATATATATATATATATATATATATATATATATATATATATATATATATATAAATATATATATATATATATATATATATATATATATATACACACAAACTCAGAACGGTCCCCTGAGAAATTTATATGTTAAACACAGACCGTGCATGGAACAAGGAACTCTTCTGGGAAAATTAAATCCACTATAGTCCGAATAAGTAATGGTAAATGACAAATACCATAGTTTTTCTTTTTCATGATGCTAGCCCGACGTGGGCGACGGGTCTCTCAAACAGATCCCATAAATATAGCTTCCCTCACCAGCTATCTGCATGTCCCAAAGCTGGATCCAGTCTGCTTTGCAGATAGCTGGTTAGGGAAGCTATATTTATGGCATCTCTTTGAGAGACCCGTTGCCCACGTCGGGCTAGCATCATGAAAAAGAAAAACTATGGTATTTGTCATTTACCGTTACTTATTCGGACTATAGTGGATTTAATTTTCCCAGAAGAGTTCCTTGTTCCATGCACGGTCTGTGTTTAACATATATATATATATATATATATATATATATATATATAATAGGAAGGTTGTTGAAACACTTTTATGTCTAAAAGTTAAAACTAAAACACGTGAATTATAAAGTTTTGTTTTTAAAAACATTTAATTCTTTGCATTTTAAATAAAATGCAAAGAAGATTTAATGAATAAAATAAAATATAAAAATGAAAAGACAAAAAGGAAGAAACAAGCTAAAACATCATTATGAATAGGACATATTTGTTTCTTCACAACACTTCCAAACAATGAATGGTTGTACGATGAAAAATTAAAAAGGGAGAAATTGCAAAACTTAAAAAAAAACAAATTCTCTCCTTTCATTCGAATTTGAGAATTTCATGAAAGTAGAAAACTTGATTTATGAAAATTAATTAAAGAAAAGTTTCATTTGATGCAACAAAATAAATTAGAAATTTAACTTCTGCACAATCAGAACACATTCTGAATTGAATTAAAAAGCTTAAAATGGCTTAATCTATTTTAAAAAACAGAACACCAAAATGAATGAAAGTTATATAAGTGACTATGTTTCTCCTCGGATTTAATGACAACCTAAACACTTGTGTGACTAGACATGAATTGTGGTTATAGTGAGTAACTATTGGTAATTTATTAAACTAACCTAACTTTCCATTAAATGGTAGAAGGAAGAATAGGAAAAACAAAGCCATAAATGAGGAGGCATTTCCGTTCATTAATCTCATTTAAAACACCTACTTTATGATGGACTGAACAGGAAAGAGAATTAATCTATAGACTTAGGTACGCCCACAAAACTCCGGATGTTTCGAGATACACGGACGAATGATAATGTCGAGAAATAAGTATAAAATGATAAAATGAATGTTTTTCCTAAACTAGCTATTACAAGTCAGTTGAACAACGGACTCAACAACAAGCGTGAAGATGGTTGAGTCAAATCCTGGGATATCATTGCTAATATTTGCTTTAGTGATCACATTTGCATACGGAGAGAGTAGTGAATCTACGATCACGGGACTTTACAGTCTTTTTGAAGAGATTGGACACTCTCCTGCATGCGTGTCACAAACTCTGTCACTTTGTGAAAACAACGCAAAGAATTCTCTCTTGTTTGGAAAGAAAAGTTATTTGTATTCAATGGATAAAGCGACCGACACGATGAAGGATATTTCGAAACTTCCACGTAATTGTGTGGATATTTTTAACCTTGGTGACAAAGAGTCTGGAGTTCAAACAGTGTACCCTTTCAGTTGTTGTGAAAACCGACCCGTTTCTGTTTTCTGCGACCAAACTACTGATGGAGGTGGGTGGACTGTAATTCAACATCGCGAAGCTCTCCCAGAAAGAGAAAACTTCTTCCGGAGATGGGTCGAGTTCCAACTTGGTTTCGGAAATCTCAAGGGAGAATTTTGGCTTGGTCTCGACAACATTCATGCCATCGTCAGTAACACTCTGATGGAACTTAGGGTGGATCTTGAGGATTTCGAGGAAAAAGCGTTTTGCCAGTTACAAACACTTTTACATTGGAGATGCCACTACCAAATATTTACTGGATTTAGGAGAATATTCCGGTACTGCCGGGGACTCATTTACGCGTCACAGTGGTCAAAGGTTTTCAACGAAAGATCAAGACAACGACAATGATCCAAATAGAAGTTGTTCAAAGACATACCGTGGTGCATGGTGGTATGAAAAATGTCACTCTCCAACTTAAATGGGTATCAGTATGAAGGAAACCACACTTCTTCGGCTGATGGCATCAACTGGAGTGATTTTCGTGGGTATAAGTACTCCTTAAAGAGAACGTCTCTGAGCCTTAGACCGAAGTTTCGAAATGAAAATTAATATAAATTGGAGATGTCGTTTCATGCATTTCTTATTTGTATAGTAAAAATAGTGTGATAAACAATGCTCTTGATTTTCCCTTTCAGTAATAATAATAATAATAATAATAATAATAATAATATAATAATAATCCCTCAGCAGTAGTTTGTTTTTAAGAATTTCGGAAAATAATTTTATTTATTCTGGCAAAACTGGTTCAGAGCATAAAGAGTAGAAAGTAGTTTAAAGAGTTTAGGTAATTAAGTTAGTAAGTGATTGTACCCTTTTGTGAGGTCCTCATTTTAAGCTCATTGGAGTCCTTTTATATACATATTTGAATCCTCCTTTGGTTCTTGTCTCGTGTCTGCTCTCTCAGCTCACGGTTCGAGCTCCACAAATGTATTTTTGTTTACCCAGATAGGTGCACTCTCATTATTTTCAGATATCATAGCGCCTAAGTAATCTTTTACATTAAAGTATATATTATATCTATGAATATATATTGTAATTTGTTGCTGATTCGTAATTGGTCAATTATTTTTAAGGGAAATGGTACTAAAGAGTTGATTGAGGTATTTTCTATGTGTAAATTTAGTAATAAATTGGGTAAATTGCTAATTTTAGTTTCATTGCGCCTGTATCGTTTTAAACTCTGTCTTTTAAATTTCGTTTTTCTTCTCAAAATTGTCATTCTTGATTTCACTGTTCGTGAAAGTTTTTAGCCTAAGACAAAAAGTACAGGTGAACCAAGACCACGTAGAGGAGGAGATTTTAGACACCAATCGACCAGGGAAGTATTCCTTTGGGGACTTTAGGCAGGAGATATGGCGTGCTGGAACTCCCATTTCTCCTGTATTAGCAGAAAGTACAAGGGTGACTTCGAAAGTTTTTTACGTAAAAGCTTTAGCTGAGAATGAACAGAGAAAAGACAAAATTATACTTGGTACACAAAAAGCACCAAATTCACCCAATGTTCCCTGGAAAAGGTCAGAGAAAAGACATTGAAGTCTTTATTGGCTAATGATTAAACAAATAAAATTAATTAACCATTTTTATGTATATTTATGCTTTCATTATTCCATTTAGAACACACTGAATGTATCTGATCTGCTTATGCGAGCTAGTTCGATTGATTTTATTTAAATTTCTTTAGTTCAGAAGGAGAGATGTCGGGATAGTTATTTCATACAAATTAATTTAAACCAAGTTTATTACGTATTGTTACATTATAAATAATTACATAAAAGTTTAATACGTTCGAAATGATGCATTCTGAAAGGTACTTGTAGGTTATCCCCCCCCCCCCACCCCAATTTGAGAGAATATTTTCGTTAAAACTAACGAAAATATCACGACTTAACCTAATCAATTATCAAGGGCGTACAGTTGATCAACTAGTAAATAGTAAATACTATTCCAGAAACAAACAATGTTATAATTTCTGTTATTGTTTTAACATAAATGATTGTGAAATTGGACTATTTATTTATTTTTTTGCCTCTTAAACTTTTGGCGGTGCTACTGTAGTATGCGGTCTACCTACGATTCGGCGGTCTACCTTTTAATTATAGCTTCTTATCTTCTTATTATTTTATTATTAGGTTAATTGTACGCCCTTGACGATTAGTTAGATTAAGTCGTAATATTTTCGTTAAAACTAACGAAAATATCACGACTTAACCTAACCAATCATCAAGGACGTACTGTAGTATGCGGTCTACCGTTAAGTATGCGGTAGTAGTATGTTTAACTTCTTTAATAATTCCTTAATTGTGTAAATTAAATTACAATTCCTTTCAATTCATTTTCAATTCCTTTTAAATATTTTGAACGGTAGACCGCATACTACAGTAGAAACTTAACGGTAGACCGCATACTACAGTAGCACCCTTTTGGCTTTACTTAGCTCTTAATTAAAAACAAAACAAATAGTTATTATTAATAATACATAAATCATGAATTAGAATTATTAATTAAAATATGTACTAATCTTAAATTATTATTATACTTATGAAACAAATACAAAGCTATAACTGAAGGTATGATACCAATACCATAGAAAGAAATCAATATTAGACATGAGAGACGAACAATAACAAGTAATGTACATTTAATCCTAGATTTTTATTAGTGTTCCATTATTAATCAAGATTCGAACTTGGTTTGAAACGAATTTACAATTTACATTCACAATATTATTTATCAGCATTTAAATCATTCGATAATTTTAGTCCAGTGAAATGGGTAATTTTTGAAAGAGGACATGACAATTTAAATTGAGGAATAACATGCTTTGATCTATTTGTGGTCTGAAATGAAGGCATTTCTTGATGAGTTACAAATATTTATTTACCCATTGTAAGTTAATGAATTTGTTCTTACACCCGTAAATAAAAATAAAATGTGTCAGTTTGATTACATCTTTGAGATTTAGTAGTTTTAGCTCTTTAAATACTGCATTAGAATCAGCATGGAAATCAGCATCAGATAATAAGCTTTTTGCTAGTTTTTCGGTGGCAAAAATACTGCCTCAAGCGTTGCTAACAGAGTTTCCCGAACCAAGGATATACTGTGTTATTTAAGGAAGAGCAAGCGTATGATACAAACTGTTTAGGGACTACATTTCTAAGTTTAAACATTATAGCAACCCTCCTTGAAATCTTTCTTGAGATATAATTTACATGATCACTCCATTGCAAATTTTTGTCCAGCATCACATCAAGAAATTTTGTTACAGTACACTCCTTCCGAAGATATACATTTCGTTTGTTGGTAAAAATTACAAAATTTCTTTTACTCGTATTTAGGAAGAGTTTATTGGTGGTCAACCATTTTATTACACTGATAAATTCTGATTTAAATATATTCTGAGCTGAATTCGCATCTTTGCAAGGAAAAGACGCAGTTGTATCATCTGCAAATGTTATGAAGTTAATAAATATATGAGATGAACGTTAGAGATCATTTATATATAACAAAAATAATTTTTAAATAATTTAAATAATTTTTAAACAAGTCACTGATTGCTCCTCTAAAGCCGTAACAATATGATTTGTTAAGTAGAATATTATGGTCTATTACATCAAACGTCTTACTCATATCTATAAATATTGATAGAATTATTTCTTTGTTCTCTTTAGCTTTATTTGCATTTTCCATAAGATTTAAAATAGTAATTTCCGTTGTTTTATTATTACGGAAGCCATATTGGAAGCAAGTGTAGTTTACGTCCCCCTGTGCCTGTGATGCCGAGTGTAGTTCACGTTCCCGTACATTATCCTTGTGTAGTTAACGTTCCCCTACATTATCCTAGTGTAGTTTGTGTTCCCCAACATTGTCCCCGCATACCTAATCAAATAAAACGTTAAAACTAACGAAAATATTACGACTTAACCTAACCAATCGTCAATATATATATATATATATATATATCCCGGGTTCGATTCCCGGGTGGTTACCTCATTTTTTCATTTGTTTCGTTCTCTCTCTCTCGTCTTGCGCGGAATATCTCCTATACAAGCGTCGTTCTTTACGTTATTTATACTGCGTGTTCTTTGCAGTTGAATGATATATATATATATATATATATATATATTAACGATTGGTTAGATTAAGTCTTAATATTTTTGTTAGTTTTTACGTTTTAGTTTATAGATTCATTTAAAAAATGTCTCCTAAAGATCGTAGTGTAGTTTACGTACCCCAACTTTGACCTCGTGTAGTTTGTGTCCCCTTCTGCGTCAGGGGTACGTAAACTACACTTCTGCCCATATTGATTTGGAGATAATAAATTGTAAGATTCTAAATATCTTGCATTCTACTTTTTACAATTTTTTCAAAAACTTTGTTAAACACAAATAATGAACACACCGGCCTGTAATTAGGTACGAGTGCAGGATCAAACCCCGCTTAAAAATGAATGTTATACAATCGATTTTTAGTATTGATGGAAATATTCCTTTGAAAATACTTTCTTTGATAATTTAAGCCAAAATTACATATATTTTATCTTTAAAAAAGCTTCAATATAGGCAGGAAGTTATGAATGTTATTTTTTTTGTTTTTTGTATTTTACCAATAATATTCCGGACCTCAGTAGAGGTAGCAGAAATAAAAGAAAATTACTTATGAGGTGGGTGGCATGCATTCTAACGGTGAGTGATCATTATTTAAACTGTGAGTTAAGGTTATGAGCTAACGAAGTAAAATGCTTTTAAAGAGTTGCAATAGAAGTATCATCAGTGATTTCTTTATTACCAACATTTAGTTTCTCCATTGAATTTTTCCAGGTGATCCCAGCTCTTTACCACGACAACCCATTGCTTATGAATGGCTCATACAGTCATCCATTTTTCATGAAAATTCACAGAGAAAATTATAGAATTCAGAATCGTGAATAGTCTCTAATCAATAAACAACCAATTACTGATAAAAAATTAAAATTCTTCAAGCCAGAGGTGGACACACAAAGTATTAAAATAATTTTCTAAATAAATGTATGAAAACTTTTGCATTTTAACTTTTTCAATTTCCTCAAATTCTTTGATGTTTTACGCTATATGTTGGAGTTCAACTAATTTTTTTATATATTACATTTTTGAAAAGAACAGTAAACTTTTCATAAGTGTCGTACGCATGGTAGGCTACAAAAGATAAGGACGAATATAACTGAAATGTTTCTCTGTACGAATACATATGAGCGCCAGTGTAAGTGACCAATGGACGAATTTCAGGTAAATATGAAAAAGCAGATAGATACATAAAGCACTTCTGTAGGTTCCATGAAGAAAAAGGGAAAGGTTAAGGAAAAGCATTTTAAGTTTGTTTTTGGGGGAGGGCCAAAAGTGGTGTTAGCCCCAACTTTATCAGCTTTGAGGTGGTCATGGCTCCTTTGGGCCCCCTGGATCCACTAATGCATTAATCAACTTCAAATTTTAATTCTTAATCCACATTCCATTCTCACTCTTAACATCTGCCTTACCATCCCTTACTCAATGACCCTACTCTTCTTACTCAATGATTGATTGTGCCACCCTGTGCCTCATACTTTTTCGAAACGCCATCCTCAGTTATTGAAACTGAATTACAAAGCAAATTTCCTAAAGTACAATATACTCAATACAAAAACAAATTAACTAAAATAATCAAAATTGCAAAATATAACTATTATAATAATCAATTTTCCAAACATAAAGCCTAAAGGACACATGACAAACATTTGTACAACTATGAACAGTCTTCACGAAAGACAAATTAACACGACTTGACCTAACCAATCGTTAGGTCCACTGTACGCCCTTAACGATTGGTTAGGTTAAGTCGTGATATTTTCGTTAGTTAGGCTTATAAGGCTAACTAAAGAAGGGTGGGGGCCCTGATCTTCAGGTGATCCAAGGGCTGTCTACAGATCTAAAGAGATGGCATAATATAATACGAGGGTGCACTCTGAAAACTATTTAACTTAAGGTCTTTCTTTAGAGCAAAACAAAACGTACAGTGTTTCTAAAGAGGATGTCGATGATATACAGTTATGACGTAATACTTTTGCAAAGTATTGCCAGAAAGTACAAGGGTAACTTCTAAATTTTTTTACCTAAAAGCTTTAGTTCCGAATTAGGGTGGCCAGACGTCCGGCTTTAAGCGGACATTCCGCCTTTTGAGCACTCAGTCTTTAGGGTGGCCATTTCCAAATTTCCAAAAAGGAGGACACTGCGTATGTGGCTGTACGTTAACATAATATATATATATATATATATATATATATATATATATATATATATGTTAACGTACGGCCACATACGCAGTGTCCTCCTTTTTAAATGGCCACCCTATTTCGAATGAACACAGAAAAGCCAAAATTATACTTGGTACACAAAAAATTATAGGAAAATAGGAGAAGAACTTCGAATTCCATTTACGACGGTTGATGCAGATATAAAGAAATGGAAAGCTTTGGGACAATCTATTTTGGCGTCATTATTGGAATGTATGAAGAATCTAGGATGAGAGATCAATTTACGAGTTATATCATTCAGAATTAGTTGGGTTTTGAATTGAAGAAATTTCAGATATAAAATGGTGGTTTGCCTTATATTTCCCAAATGCAAAAGAGGCAGTTGCCCTTTAAACTTTTTTCAGGGTACCTCAGGATTCTTGACCACCGGGTTTGGCTATACACCAGCTTATAGATTCTGAAATGAGAATATGTGAGTAAAACAGTGTATTACGAAATATGATTCCACGCATACGAAGGAAAAATAAGTAGAGCTTAATTTTAATTAAATAAAGTTCCACAATTATGCAACACCTTTACTGCTGTTATCTAATTACTCTTATCTAATTACTTACGTAAACGATAAAACTGTAATGTGAAAATAGGGAATTAAGTGAAATATCATTTTTCAACAATTATTGATGAAATACTTTTTTGGCAAACGTGATTTAAATTCCGATTTACTTCTGAACAAGTTGACAAATTTCACGTGTTTCATATAAAGATTTAATCTGATCCACGGATGATGTAAATGAAAAATAAGGATTAATTTCAGAGGTGTTGAAAACAAAACTATATTCCACGAATAAACTTTAGAAATATTGCCACACAAACCTATTTTAAAAGTTTAATAATAACTTATTAGACATGGTTTGAGAGATAACATTTTGGCCACATCGCAACAACGCTTCCCTTAGATCAGCGAGATTAAATGATGTTGGATTTGTTCAATAGTTGGATGTGTGCTCATCGTGTGACTTCAGATTTGTACCGGTACTTGGTTTTGATCCCACAAATAGCTTCGTCATATTAATTTTGCTGTCACGAACAAATTTAGGGAATCAAAACCATTGTATTACATTACGTAATTTGAGGGAAATGTAAATATAGATTTAGGTAAATCGTCACATGCAATAAATACATTCATAAGTAAACAAACCGGATCACCAGAAGATCAGGGCCCAGCCTTCTTTAGTTAGCTTTATAAGGCTAACTAACGAAAATATCACGACCTAACCTAACCATTCGTCAAAGGCGTACATTTGACCTAACGAGTGGTTAGGCTAGGTTGTGATATTTTTGTTAGTTAGCCTTATAAGGCTAACGAAAGAAGGCTGGGGACCCTGATCTTCACGTGATCCAACAAACCCACTGTAAATAAGCATTTGTTATTTCAGAATGCATCAATTCGAACGTATTAAACTTTTTTGTAATTATTTATAATGTAAATTAATTTGTTTGAAATAACTATCCCAACATCTCTCCTCAACTAAACAAATTTAATTGAAATTAATCGAACTAGAGCTATGCGCAGATCAGATACATGTATTGTGCCCTAAATAGAATAATGAAAGCATAAATATACTTAAAAATGGTTCAGTAATTTTATTTTTAATCATTAGCAAATAAAGACTTCAATGTCTTTTCTCTGATCTTTTCCAAGAAACAATGGGTGAATTTAGTACTTTTTGTGTACCAAGTATATTTTGTCTTTTCTCTGTTCAGTTTCAACTAAAGCTTTTATGTCAAAAACTTTCGCAGTCACCCTTGTACTTTCTGCTAATACAGGAGAAACGGGAGTTCCAGCACTCCATATCTCCTACCTAATGTCCCCGCAGGAATACTTCCCTGGTCGATTGGTGTCTACAATCTACTACTCCAAGTGGTCTTGGTTCACCTGTACTCTTTGTCTGAGGCTAAAAACTTTCAAGAGCAGTCAAATCAAGAATGACAAATTTGAAAAGAAAAAATAAATTTAAAAGACAGAGTATAAAATGATACAGGCGCATGAAACTAAAATTAGCAATTTACCCAATTTATTACAACGTTTACACATACGAAATACCTCAATCACCTCTTTAGTACCATTTCCCTTAAAAAAATTGACCAATTACGAACCAGCAACAAATTACAGTATATATTCAACTTAGGGTTATGACATTTTTATAACCTCATGTTCCTGTATCATTAATCGATGAACCTTTGCCCCCTGACAATGAAAATAACAGTTTTTTCGATATATTTTGAAAAAACTTCACCCCAAAATAAAAAATAAAAAATTAATAAAAATAATATTGGTTGCTCCTTGGTAAGCTATTGCAGATGGGTCTCTGTTCCAGTGATTTTCCAGAGTATTTAGTGCTTTTCGGTATTGTTGCAAGATATTGGACAATTTATGATAATCATCAGGTAACCAATCTAGAATGGTGCAATGCAGCTGTCTCGAATATACTAATATATATTTTGCTTTCGGGGTGACATTGTTTTTTAATTCTGAAGAATTAGGCCCTTTTTTTTGTTTTCAAGCAAAAGTTCATCGATTGATGATACAGGAAACAATATTTATGACAAAAAATTAAAAAGTCATAACCCTAATATTCATAGATATAGTATATACACTTTAATGCAAAAGATTACTTAGTCCCAATGATATCCAAAAATAATGAGAGTCCACCTATCGGGTAAACAAAACTATATTGTGGAGTTCGAACCGTGAGCCGAGAGAGCAGACACAAGAAAAGGAACCAAACGAGGATTCAAATTTGTATATAAAAGGACTCCAATGAGCTTAAAATGAGGACCTCACAAAAGGGCACAATCACTTACTAACTTAATTACCTAAACTCTTTAAACTACTTTCTACTCTTTATGCTCTAAACCAGTTTTATCCACAATAAATAAAATTATTTTTTCCAAACTTTTTAGAAACGAAGTAGGTGCTGAACGAGTTATTATTATTATTATTATTTTTATAATTATTATTATTATTATTATTATTATTATTATTAAAAGGGCAAATTAATAACATTCTTTATCACACTTCTTTTAATCTACAAATAAGAAATGTATTAAACAACATCTCCAATTTATATTAATTTTCATTTCGAAACTTCGGTCTGAGGCTCAAAGACGTTTTCTTTAAGGAGTAATTATACCCACGAAAATGATTCCAGTTGATGCCATCAGCCCAGGAAGTGTGGTTTCCTTCATATCTTGTCATACAAGATTTTAGGTTGTCATTAAATCAGAGGAGTAACAGAGTCACTTATATAACTTTCATTCATTTTGTTGTTATGTGTTTTAAAGTAGATCCAATCATTTTAAGCTTTTTAATTCAATTCAGAATGTGTTTTGATTGTGCAGAAGTTAAATTTCTACTTTATTTTGTTGCATAAAATGAAACTTTTCTTTAATTAATGTTCATAAATCAAGTTTTCTACTTTCTACTTAAGTTTTGTAATTTCTCCCTTTTTAATTTTTCATCGTAGAACCATTCACTGTGTGGAAATGTTGTAAAGAAACAAATATGTCCTATTTTTAATGATTTTTTAGCTTGTTTCCTCCTTTTTGTCTTTTCCTTTTTATATTTTATTTTATTCATTAAATCTTCTTTGCATTTTATTTGAAATGCGAAGAATTAAGTGTTTTTTAAAACAAAACTTTATAATTCACGTTATTAAATTTGTACTAATTTTTAATAGTAATATTGTTGTAAATAAATTCTTGTTGAAAGTCCCTGACCAGCTATGCGTAGCTGGCTACGAGGGCAGGAGGAGATCAGACAGCAATTCCCTCCTTCACCAAATCCCGCAAATGAGGCGGGATGCCGCAGAGGGGTCGACCACAGGTCGATCCTGAACTGTCGTTCTGGATATATATATATATATATATATATATATATATATATACCTTACCTTACAACCTTACAGAGGTTGCGCGTGATGATTTCTCACTTCGAGAAGGTCAAGTTTGTCGCCCCTCCTCTCGAGTTGGCCTGGTGAAGTAGTGAGTTGGATTCTTGCGCTCTCCACCTCACATAGCCAGGTATGCCCGGCTCATCGGGGATTGTTTTGAGCCAGGCGTCTAGTCTTCTTTTGAAGATTTCCACTGCAACTCCCTTCGTGTTTCTTCGGTGTTTGGGCAACTGATTAAACAGTTTTGGTCCTCTCACTACAAAACTATTGGGTCAATCCCAGAATAGGCACCTGATGTACCTCAATCCCAGATGAAGCACCTGCGTTCAACCTCAATCCCAGAATAGGCACCTTGCAAGGAATTAAATAAAAAAAACCTGATGATTACAAAATTTATTGTTTATACAAAGTTTATTACAAATGTAATAAAGGCAAAGTTGTAAAAGGTTTAAAGTGGTTTAATGAATAAAGAAAAATATTAAATGTGAAAATCAGGTAAAAATCAAACTGGTAAGAATAACAAAACTAACCAAAAAAGCAGAAATATAGCAAAAGATTAGGTTAGGTTAGGTTAGGTTAGGTTAGAGTTGATTTTTTCAAATATTGATAAAAACAATGAAATTATATCTCTAAAAACTGTTTATATTTTTTTCTCCTCAATCCCAGATTAAGCACCTGTGTTTTGCCTCAATCCCAGATTAAGCACCTAAAAATGATTTCAGGTGCCTATTCTGGGATTGATCCAAGCTATTTTCTTTCAGGGTTAAGGATGTTCCCTGTCTCGCCTTCAATTTGGGAATACGACACAGTCTACCGCTTCTGCTTTCCATCGTTGTTTGGGGAGTTATGGGATTGAGAGTAAGATTAGGGACTAGTTTCTCCATTATTTTCCAAGTGTAAATAATGGTGTACCTCTCTCTTCTCCTTTCCAGTGAATATAGGTCTAGTTCTCGTAACCTTTCCCAGTAATTTAGTTCTTTGCACCCATTGATCTTGGCTGTGAAGCTTCTTTGGATCCCCTCCAGCTGTCTAATGTCTTCTTTTTTATATGGGGATGTTAGGACCGAGCAGTATTCCAATTTGGGTATTATCAGGGTTTTCAGTAGAGGAATCATTACATTCCTATCCCTTCGTTTAAACGTTCTCAATATCTGACCCGTTATTCTCTTTGCTCTGTTTACTGCTATCTTATTTTGTGTTTCAAATTTTGCATCATCTGTCATTACAACCCCTAAATCTTTTGCTCTGAATTTCTCTGAATTTCCTGTCCATTTGGGGTATAATATTCCATGGACTTTAGGTCTTCTCTTTTTCCGTACCGTAATAGCTGAAATTTCTCGGTGTTAAACTTCATATTGTTGTTTTCCGTCAACTTGTAGATTTTGTTTAGGTCGGTTTGTAGAGATCCTATATCTTCTGGGTTTCTTATTTTTCTACTGATCTTTGTGTCATCCGCAAAGGATGTTACTGTGCTGTCTCTGGTAACGTCCTCATCTATGTCAGTTAGCATGATTATGAAGAGTAGTGGAACTAATACTGTTCCCTGTGGTACCGAGCTGAGAACCTCTGATTCTGATGAAGATACTCCTTGTACTGTTAACGACTTGCCTCCGCTCACTAAGGAAATTATATATCCATTTCCCTACTTTTCCTGTTATTCCCATATATTTCAGTTTATGTATTATGATTCCGTGGTCACACTTGTCGAACGCTTTAGCAAAATCTTTGTATAGTACATCATAGTTTTCATTACTTTCAAGTGAATCAATAATGTTGTTGTAGTGTTCCATTAGTTGTGATAGGCATGATCTGCCTGACCTAACCCGTGTTGGTTATCATTGAATTTTTTCTGAGTTTCCAAAAAGTCATAGATTTTCTGTCTAACTATTCTTTCAAATATTTTAGTGAGATGAGATGTAAGCGACACTGGCCTATAGTTTTGGCCTCGGATCGATCTCCTCCTTTATATATTGGGACTATGTTCGCGCTCTTCAGGATGCCCGGTATTTCTCCCGTGTCTAATGATCGTCTCCATATCCAGTATAGTGGCTCAGCGATTGCATTCTTGCAGTTTTTGATCAGTGTGGCATTCCATTTATCCGGTCGTCGCTGAGTGTGTTTTTAGTTTCCCTATGGCTTGTGTAATATCATCCGTCGTAAAGTCGAAATCCGTTATACTTTCCCCTTGTGGTTCTTCTTCAAATAACGTGTTTCTATCGCATATCAATTTGTCAGTTTTTGGGATACTGAAAGATGATTCATATTGAGCTTTTAATATTTCAGATACTTCTGTTAGATCATCAGATAAATCACTGTTCTCATTTTTTAAAGGTCCGATAGTCGCATGGTTTTTCGACTTTCTTTTTGCGAAATTATAGAAGTACTTTGAGTTCGCCTTTATCGCTTCTATAGCGTCATCTTCTTCTTTTTCTGTATGTTTCTCGATTAATTCCTCTATGACGGCATCGATACTTTGTAGTTTATCATTTAATATTTTTCTGATGTTATCTTTACAATTACTTATTTTTGCAGTCACTATTTTTCTCTTTCGGAACAATGCCCTCTTTTGTCTTTCGAACCTGCTTCTCTTTCCTCTTTGTTGTATCTTTGGGACATGTTTTTCCACAATTTCTAACGTCTTCTTATATATATATATATTATAATGTTATAATGTTTCAGACCAACAAAGACCCTAAGTTCCGGTCATGGCTAGTTTACCTAACTGTGCTTGTAATTGTGTATTGCGCATGTCCTCCGTGGTGGCAGAGGTACCCTACAATTTTACGTGGATTCCGAACCACAAAAACCTTAATTTTATTACCTTAAACTATACCTACAGTATATACTTAAAGAAACGGATCTTTTCCGTTTGACTGCCGCCATTGAAACATAAGAGGTGAGTGTCCCAAGTCTTCTTTACTTAGCCTTATAAGGCTAACTAACGAAAATATCACGACCTAACCTAACCAATCGTTAGGTCAACTGTACGACATTGACGATTGGTTAGGTTAGGTCGTGATATTTTTGCTAGTTAGCCCTATAAAGCTAACTAAAGAAGGCTGGAGGCCCTGATCTTCAGGTGATCCCCTTATTTTCAGAGTACACGATTAAAACTTAAAAATTAAGCATGGATCTTGAAAGTAATTAAAATTGTTTATAAGAAACAAAATTTGAAGGGGAAATTAAGAAAAGTTTTTTATAAAGTAACTTATTTTGTATCATCAAGACATTTCAGTTAAAATACAAAATACAAAAAGTTTAATTATGTTTCAATGGCGGCAGTCAAACGGAAAAGATCCAAAGAAACAATATCTGGTACTTGTAGGTTATCTCCCCCCCCACCACCACCCTCAATTTTGACAGAATATTTTCGTTAAAACTAACGAAAATATCACGACTTAACCCAACCAATTATCAAGGGCGTACAGTTGATCTATTAGTAAATAGTAAATACTATTCCAGAAACAGACAATGTTATAATTACTAATAGATCAACTGTACGCCCTTGATAATTAATTGGTTAGGTTAAGTCGTGATATTTTCGTTAGTTTTAACGGAAATATTGTCAAAATTGGTGAGGAGCGGGAGATAACCTACAAGTACCCAATATCTAAATACAATGACAGTAATTCAACTATTTATAGCTGTTTCTTAGATATAAGTAAGGCATATGATAGAGTGAACCACAATATTTTATTTAAAAACCTAGAAGGCAGGAAGGTTCCCATGTAAAACTCCGTTTAGATTCTGTGATGAAACCTACATACAGATAGATGGTGTTGCTATGGGCACACCATTAGGACCTACTTTCGCAGACTTTTATATGTCAAACTTAGAAAATAAAATAATGAAAGAAAACAACTTCTACAACCCAAAACTGTATATGAGATATGTCGACGATAGCTTGACACTATTTAAAAACAATAACCACATTCCTTTATATTTATTTATTCCTTTATTATCCTTTACACATTCCACTATCGCCTACTCAACATGGATTCAGACCTCACCACTCAACCACGACATTACTCACTAACCTCACGCAGCACATCATGGATGGCATCAACTTCAGACGACCAGCTCAACGTACACTATTAGCAACAATAGACATTAGTAAAGCATTTGATGCTATCCCACGCTTCCCTCTCATGAACAAAATACTCAACACAAACATGCACAATAACACCAAAAGGTGGCTGAGCAACTATCTCTCAGGAAGATACTCACATGTCACATTTAATGGCAAGTCATCCAAAAACAAGCTTTTTCCGAACTTGGTCCCTCAAGGCTCTGTTCTCTCACCAACACTCTTCAACTTATACATGCATGACATTCCAACACCCATAGATAACAAGCTTACCTTATCATCATATGCAGATGATATCACTCTAACATCCACCCACAACAACATCGACACCGCTACAAATAACCTACAAACATACATAAACAGTATACAAGACTGGCTCACACACAATAGACTCAAAGTAGCGCCCACAAAATCAACCATTACCTTGCTTACAAGCAACACAAAAGAACACCAGGTAATTCCACAGCTTACACTAAACAACATCAACATTCCACACACTCACAGAACCAAAATACTTGGTGTCACATACAACACATCATTATCGTTTGCAAACCACATTCAGGACATTAAAACCAAATGTACGTCAAGACTTAACACGCTTAGGGTACTAACAGGCACAAACTTTGGACACCAGCAGGAAACAACATCACTCATATACAAACAATATATTCGCTCAGTTATGGACTATGCTAGCCCATGCTGGGCACCCATTATCTCAAACACACACATAAACACCTTACAAACAATACAAAACAACGCACTTCGTATCATTACAGGATGCACTCAAACAACACCAATAGAACACCTGCACACAGAAACAAAAATACTAAAAGTTAGGGAACATTTAGACATGCGGGGAACACAATTCATGGCAGCAGCGACAACTAACCCACAACACCCTTGCCACTACATGTACAATCATGCACCACACCTCGCACCATTAAGGTAACACCAGAGAGACATTATAACCAAATACTCCATTCCATACCACGCCCCACAGACATCACACAGTACAGAAAACACATACACACACACCTAACCCACAAAGCACTGACACGACTCGGTCCGAATGCGGTCCTAGGTGCGAAGCCGCCACCCATTAACAGGTCAGAGATCAGCCTGAGCAGATCGGATCGAGTTAACTTAGCACGATTCCGATGTGGACATGTCCCCAACTTACGGACATATAAACACAGACTAGACAACTCCATAGACGACACCTGCCACTTGTGCCAGGACACACCACAAACAATTGAACACATTATGACAGACTGTACCGCTCTAGCACAACAACGGACACAACACAACATCACAAGTGCGCTGAACCTCTGGTCCACTCCGGAGAGGGCGATCGGTTACCTGCGTGCCGCCGGCTTGCTCGATCAGGGTGGGCTGATCGGCTAAACAACAACAACAACTTTAGAAAATAAAACAATGAAAGAAAACAACTTCTACAACCCAAAACTGTATATGAAATATGTCGACGATAGCTTGACACTATTTAAAAACAATAACCACATTCCTTTATTTATTCGAAGACTTCATGAACTAAGTAAATTAAAATTCACATTTGAACCTTCCTTGAATAATACACTCTCTTTTCTCGACATTAATATTCATTGGTCAAAATGGATGTTTAACGACTGGTGTACATGTTAAACCAACGGACAAAGGAACGTATTTAAATTATAATTCATACTCACCAGAAAAATATAAACTATCAATAATTAAAACACTCGTGCACAGAGCTTTCAATATATGCTCAAGTTGGCAACTATTTAATCAAGAAATTGAGAGGATAAAGCAAAATCTAATAAACAGTGATTTTCCGCTATTTTTAATCGATAATATCATAAACAGAACTCTAACAAATTTATATAACAAAAATAAGGAGGAGGATGAAAATAAAAATAAAAATACAGATATAAAATTTTACTTCGAAACAAAAACCCAACAAGACTAAAACATGAAGAAAAATGTTTAAACAATATATTAAAGAGGCACATAAAACCAATGGATAAAGAAAAACTATCAGTGTTAACATATACTATAAAAACAAAAAGTTATCAAGCCATTTTTCGACACGTAGCAAAAACCCTGATAAGCAACATCATGTGGTGTACCAATTTACATGTCCTATAGTTGACTGTACGTCGACTTACATTGGTTAGACCACAAACCACATTAAAGAGAGAGCATACCAGCATAAATATCGTCCAAGTAAAATTAACGAACATTACAGAGTAGATCATAAAATATTAAAGTTAGAAAATATCTCACAAAACTTTCAAATCTTATGAATCCTTCATCTGTGAAACTGAGAAACAAAATTTAAATTGAATTCAATTAGAAAAAAGTATTTTTAGAATATGACGTTATTCTCATCACATAACGTACAAAAACTAAAAATTGCCGAAGCCTTTTCATTAAAATGAAAAAAACGAAAATTAATATAAAATTTAATGAACTTTCGAATATTCTTAAATTAATTTGAAATTGTATCAAATTTACAATAAAAAAAAATATATATAACCCATTTTACTTTAAAATTATGTATAAAGCTCTGAAGATGTTCAACGTATATGAACGAACGCGTCAGCAGAAGAAAAAAATGAAGACAGTATTCTTAGCATACTGCAAATTCTTATCTAGAATTATTATTAAGAAACTCAGTACTGAAAATAAAAAACTATTCAAAATATTGGAAATTAAATGTAAATCCTTTATTATATTATTATTATTATTATTATTATTAAGGACAAATCAATAGAATTCTTTATCACACTTCTTTTAATCTACAAATAAGAAATGTATTAAATAACATCTCCAATTTATATTAATTTTCATTTCGAAACTTCGGTCTGAGGCTCAAGACGTTTTCTTTAAGGAGTACTTATACCCACGAAAATGCTTCCAGTTGATGCCATCAGCGAAGGAAGTGTGGTTTCCTTCATACTGATACCCATTTAGGTTGGAGGAGTGACATTTTTCATACCACCATGCACCACGGAATGTCTTTGAACAACTTCTATTCGGATCAATGTCGTTGTCTTGATCTTTCGTGGAAAAACTTTGACCGTTGTGAACCGTAAGTGAATCTCCGGCATTACCCGAATATTCTCCTAAATCCAGTAGATATTTGGCAGTGGCATCTCCGATGTGAAAGTGTTTGTATTTGGCCCAACGTTTTATCCCTTCAAAATCTTCAAGGTCGACCCTAAGTTCCATCAGTGTGTTACTAACGATGGCATGAATGTTGTCGAGACCAAGCCAAAATTCTCCCTTGAGATTTCCGAAACCAAGTTGGTACTCGACCCATCTCCGGAAGAAGTTTTCTCTCTCTGGGAGAGCTTCGCGATGTTGAATCACAGTCCACCCACCTCCATCAGTAGTTTGGTCGCAGTAAACAGAAACGGGTCGATTTTCACAACAACCAAAAGGGTAAACTGTTCGAACCCGACTCTTTGTCACCAAGGTTAAAAATATCCTCACAATTACGTGGACGTTTCGAGATTTCCTCAACGTATCGGTCGCTTTATCCATTGAAACAAATGACTTTTCATTCCAAACAAGAGAAATTTCTTGCAGACTTTTCACAAAGTGACAGAGTTTGTGAACGCATGCAGGAGAGAGTCCAATCTCTTCAAAAAGACTATAAAGTCCTGCGATCGTAGATTCACTACTCTCTCCGTATGCAAATCTGATCACTAAAGCAAATATTAGAAAAAGTATCCGAGGATTTGATTCAACCATTTTGCTCTTGTTGTTGAATCCGTTGTACGAGTGACTTCTAATAGCTTAGTTTCGGAAAAATTCATTTTATACTTATTTCTCCATATTATCATTCGTCCGTGTATCTCGAAACATCCGGAGTTTTGTGGGCGTACCTAAGTCTATAGATTAATTCTCTTTCCTGTTCAGTCCATCATAAAGTGGGTGTTTTAAATGAGATTAATGAAAGGAAATGCCTCCTCATTTATGGCTTTGTTTTTCCTATTCTTCCTTCTACCATTTAATGGAAAGTTAGGTTAGTTTAATAAATTACCAATTGTTACTCACTATTACCACAATTCATGTCTTGTCACACAAGTGTTTAGGTTGTCATTAAATCCGAGGAGAAACATTGTCACTTATATAACTTTCATTCATTTTGGTGTTATGTTTTTAAAGTAGATTAAATCATTTTAAGCTTTTTAATTCAATTCAGAATGTGTTCTGATTGTGCAGAAGTTAAATTTCTACTTTATTTTGTTGCATCAAATGAAACTTTTCTTTAATCGATTTCCTAAATCAATTTTTCTACAGGGTGTCCATAAAGTCACGCATCATAGGAAAATACATATACAGTGTTATATAAAGATAGTCAGTATTTGTTCGAAATGATTCCCACCAATCTCGAAACATGTTTGTAAACGAAAAAACAGGTTTCTTTGAATGTCTCAACATATTGGCCTGATGGAAACATAAATAAATAGACATTGCAGATTTTCCTATGATACGTGACTTTATGGACCCTGTACTTTCATGAACTTTTTTTCTCCCTTTTTAATTTTTCATTAATCAGTATAACCATTCATTGTGTGGAAATGTTGTGAAGAATCAAATATGTCCTATTTTTAATGATTTTTTTAGCTTGTTTCTCTTTTTTGTCTTTTCCTTTTTATATTTTATTTTATTCGTTAAATCTTCTTGACATTTTATGTAAAATGCGAAGAATTCAGTGTTTTTTTTAAAAGAAACTTTATAATTGATGTTATTAAATTTATAATTTTTAATATTAATTTAGCAGTAACTTTTAGACACACTCGTATTTAAACAAACCTTCCTATTTTATATATATATATATATATATATCGTATATATATATATATAGATATATATTTCGCTCGTACGTTTGTGCATAAGATAGTTGTGCAAAGTTTACCGTTTCGTTTGGAAAAATTAACAATAAAAAAATTATTTTAACTCCAACATATAATGCAGAACATCAAAGAATTTGAAGAAAAAGTTAAAATGCAAAAGTTTTCATACATTTATGATAAAATTATCATATTTAACATTTTGTGTGTCCACTTTTTACCAGAATGACATTGATTCGTTTTGGGTATTTTTCTTCAAAGTTTCTAACTCTCTCATTAGAAGTTTTAGTGTTGCAATTCATTCAAATCGAAGGGTTTCTTTTGCGGACAGGTTCCTTTTCAAATCAAATCATAAATTCTCCATTAAATTGAGATCTGGCCCTCGACTGGGTCACTCGAGAAACTTGAAATTCTTTTTTTGAAGCCATTTCATGGTGCTCATAATTTTATGTTTTGGATCATTATCTTGTTGCGGTACGCAGTTACAACCACTTCAGAACTCCTGAACTGAAGGCAATACATTTTCTTCTAAAATTACTCATATTTCTTCGAATTCAAGATCCCATTGATGAAAACAAGCTTTCCTGGACTAGACACAAACTCCTACTACCACCATATTGAACCATATGAAGTATGTTTTTTCCTCGAATGCAGTATTCGATTTTTGCAAAGATACCGTACTTTTGTTCCCGAATAATTGAATTTTATTCTTTTCTGTCCAGAGAACTTTCTTCCAGAATGCAAATCCATCATTTTGATTATTCTTAGCGTACTTTAAACGAGGTTCTTTGTGCGTTTTTCGTAGCAAAGGTTTTGTTCGTGCAACTCTTCCATGCAGACCATTCTTTCTCATTTATTTCACACTCATTTCTCTACACGTACAGTAGAGATGGACATCGATATTAGACATTCTTAATATTTGGCAAATATCACCTGTAGTTACTCGTAGATTCGCAGTAGCCACTCTTTCAACCTATCTAGGTGTACGCTCTGAAATCTTACAAGGTCGTCCATACTTTGGTAGAGTTTTGATTATCCCAAAGCCTTTCCATTTCTTTATATCTGCATCAACAGTCGTAAATGGAATTCAAAGTTCTTCTATTTTCCTGTAATTCTTTCCAGACTCGTGTGCAGTAATAAGAGTTCTCTTAAGATCTGTAGCCAGCTCTTTACCACGACAACCCATTGCTTGCTAATGACTCATACAGTCATCCGTTTTTCATGAAAATTCACAAAGAAAATTCTAAAATTCAGAATTGTGAATAGTGACATAGTCTCCAATTAATAAACAACCAATTACTAATAAAAAACTTTAAATTCTTCAAGCCAAGGTGGACACGAAGAATTAAAATAATTTTATAAATAAATGTATGAAAACTTTTGCATTTTAATTTTTCAATTTCCTCAAATTCTTTGATGTTTTACGTTATATGTTGGAGTTAAACTAATTTTTTTATTTATTAAATTTTTCGAACGAGCGATAAACTTTTCATAGCTATCGTATCATGGTACGCTACAAAAGATGAGGACGAATATGGCTGAAATATTTCTCTGTACGAATACTTATGAGCGCCACTGTAAGTGACCAATGTATGGATTTCAGTAAATAGGAAAAAGCAGGTAGATACATAGAGCACTTTTGTAGGTTCCATGAAGAAAAAGGGAAAGGTCAAGAAAAAGTATTTTATGTGGCCTTTGAGGAGGGGCCAAAAGTGGTGTTAGCCCCACCTTTATCAGCTTTGCTGGGCCATGGCCCCTTTGGCCCAACTGGATCCGCTAATGCATTAATCATTTCAAACTTTTATTTTAATCCATATTCTCACTCTTAACATCTGCTTTCATCCCTTACTAATGACCCTACTCTCTTTCTCAATGATTGATTGTGCCACCCTGTGCCTCATTCTTTACCGAATCGCCATCCTCAGTTATTAAATTGAATTACAAACCAAAGTCGTAAAGTACAATATACTCAATACAGAAACAAATTAACTAAAATAATTAAAATGCAAAATATAACTATTATAACAGTCAATTTTCCAAACATAAAGGAGACATGAAAAATATTTGGACGACCATGAAGAGTAGGGTGGGTTAAAAAATTTAATTTAATGAAACATGCTGAAAAGATGCCCGAGTAGTCACTGATTAAGGAATAAGTCATATCTTTTAGAAATATTAATTTTGTTGTGCTGGTTACTATGAAAAAATAAATTGCGAACAAAGGCCACAAAACATCCTTTTTAGCATGTTTCCTTAAATTAATTTTCGCCTCACAGGTATAGGATCTCAACAATAAACTCAATTAATGCCAATCAATGTCTATCAGAAAACCATTAATAAAGATTGATTTTGCTTATTTTAAAATGTAGGACCTATATGTGTTTGACCTACAGTATCATGTGTATTTGTGTGCCTACATGTGTGTTTGTGACCTATCATTTGTTTGACCTATCATTTGTTTGACCTATCATGTGTTTCCTGATTCAGCATTTTATTTTCTTTTGTCAGATTACTAGCATAGCTTGCAATGGCCTCTTCTGGTATAACAAGAGAAAAAGTGAAGCATCTGTTTTCGAACGCCAGCAGAGCTTCCTTGCAACCAACTACCAATTGTGAGGATGTATTCAAAGCTTATCTCAAACATAAGCTCATTACTGCAACATTTAGCACTCAGAAATACGCTGAAATTATCGCGGAAGAGTGAATTATATATATCCGTGCTTCCATTCCAACAATCGACTTCAAAAGCATAGTAATTAAGGTAAAAGATTAATTGAGAAGGGACAAGAACTTAGAAAATATCCCATGAGTAAAAGATCTTCCAGCACTTATCAAAGTAAATATGATTCCTTCAGAAATTTATTTCACATATGTTGCTGCAAGTGCTATGCCTCCGGTTTTCGAAAAGAAGTTAGTGTAAATGCGCTAGGCGAGAAAATCCCGAATGATGAATGGGAGTTCTGGAATGATCAACATACTGAACGAAAAATGATTATAGGTAAGTTGGACAAAGTGAAAACTTCAAAACTACAACAAATGGAAAACAGAAGCATAAAGACAATTCTTTAAAGATAAACAAAAGAGTTTTGTCCAGGAAATGCAGTTGAATCCTTCTGATATTGGTGAGATCAGCTCTGAAAGTGTTAAAGGTCATCAAAATGAAGATTTCGAATTGAGCGAGTACGAGTTAGATACAGAAGCTAGCACTTCTCAAAATCGACCCCAATATCCAGAATTATGCAAGGCAGTTGATCGATGCAAAATAAACAACCTGATGCTTGTTTAATTGCTAATGCTGTCTTAAAAGTTCTTAATCTATTATCTGAAAATACTACGATTGATCCCAGCAAACCAGCAAACTACTTCGTCAGAGAACCTTGTGGAGAAGCATATAAAGAAAGAAGCATGAAGAACACAATAAAGGAATGGTTTGGCTTGGATTTGATGGAAAATTGATAAACTCTTTCAAAAGTGGGAGGATGCCAGCGGACTTTGAATGAAGACCACTATGTGTTAGTTTCATTTCCAGGAAACGAATATATTGACATGTTTCTCCTGAAAGTGGAAGGGCAAGTGATATTGCTAAAGAAATTATATCAGTAATTACTGACACCAACTCTGCATCCACTTTAAGAGCAGTAGTTTGTGATGCAACTAATGTAAATACAGGTAAATGAAATGGAGTAATTAGAAAACTAGAGCTGACATTGGGAAGACCATTACAATGATTTATTTGCTTACTTCACACTAATGAGCTTCCCTTGAGAAAATACCTGGAAGTTCTTGACGGGCAAACGACAGGACCTAGAAGTTCACAGGGCAAAATCGGCAAGGATCTGAACTTTGATTCAAAGAACAGACCAATTGCAAAATTTCTACCTCTCGCTGGAAAAGTGCTGGACTTACCAGAAGAAGTACTAGCAGATCTCAGCAGTGACCAGCAATACCTCCATAAGGCGTCAGGGGCGCATTTACAGTGTGCGGGGCCTTGGGCAAACTATTTCTCGGGATGTATTATTTTAGTGTGTTAATGAATGACAATATTTTGTAATGCACATAACAGATATATTTTTTTAACACACACAAAACACACATGCAGAAGCCATTCGGCTGATTAATGTGATATTAAAGACTATAACTTAACTATGTACACATAGAGTGTATACAGCTACACTTGTAGGTTACACAGTTGGGATCAATCCCAGAATAGGCACCTGAAATCATTTTTAGGTGCTTAATCTGGGATTGAGGCAAAACACAGGTGCTTAATCTGGGATTGAGGAGAAAAAAATATAAACAGTTTTTAGAGATATAATTTCATTGTTTTTATCAATATTTGGAAAAATCAACTCTAACCTAACCTAACCTAACCTAACCTAACCTAATCTTTTGCTATATCTTCTGCTTTTTTGGATTTGCTTCAGATGGATTCAGAAACATTCGGGTTCATATTGCAGGAATTTATAATATCTAAAAATTTTCTTTATTCATTAAACCACTTTAAACCTTTTATAACTTTGCCTTTATTACATTTGTAATAAACTTTGCATAAACAATAAATTTTGTAATCATCAGGGTTTTTTTATTTAATTCCTTGCAAGGTGCCTATTCTGGGATTGAGGTTGAACGCAGGTGCTTCATCTGGGATTGAGGTACATCAGGTGCCTATTCTGGGATTGACCCCACAGTTGTAATGCACTTAATAAACATCTACACAGTTATTGTAATGCACTTAATAAACAGCTACACAGTTGTAATGCACTTAATAAACAGATAAACTGTACAGCTTACTGTACTGTAGATAGAGTGTAGATTTGTAATGAATATTACATAGGACGCTTCCTGGCTTTTTGTTTGGAAAACTGCGTGATTGTGTCCTCGAAACTCACCGACTGCAAAACCTCATGCTCTATGCTCAACAGCGCCAGGGGACGAAAGGCGCTCCTGGCCCATTGTGGAGCGAAGGTAATTTTTGATCAGTTTGAGTTTCGAGAATGAATGTTCACCAGAACAGTTCGTGACAAACAGACACAGGTATATTCTCAGTGCTATTTCCATGTTTGGGAATCAGTGACGTGCACAGACTTTCAGAAGGGCAGGGGCTCAGTTGAAAAAAGGGCACTCCCCTAACATTTTTAAAAATGAAATCCGCAATGCCATATAGGCTATATATATGTATACACACACAAAGAAAAATTTTAAAATTGTATGTGGTAAATATTCTTAAATTCCATTAAATTCAATGCATTATTTTCGTATATAAAGCTGATTAAAGAAAATAAATGAAAATTTGTTGTAAAAAGGCATGTTTTTATTGCAAGATTTTCAAAAGATATGAAGATATTGAAATATTGGAGTGTATTTACAATTATTATTCAATTTTACTTATATTGACTTTTAGCTTGCTCATCATATAAATTACAGTATTCTGCTGTATATACATTTAAATATGGAATAATATGAAACTATAAATTAAAGATTTATAGAAATATACTGTGGGCTATTTAATATGATGGCCACAGCTCTTAAGTAGCAATAGAAAAATATTGATTCCAGTTTTGAAAATCTGTTGAAGTAGCAGTAACTAAATAAAAATATAACTAATTAATTCAAATTTATGTCGAATCAATATATTTATGAATTTTGACTAAAAGGGCACTTTTGATTTGAAGAAGAAAAAGGGCAGGGGCTCAAGCACCCCAAGCCCCCCCCCTGTGTACGTGCCTGTTGGGAATGTTCCTTTCAGTTCGTTTGTGTTAATATGCCGATAAAATCTGTTGCACATGTCTTCACGTTCCGTCTGGGATTCTGTTTCACTTTCGGTGAGTTTCATTAGGGCAGCGAACTGCACAACTTCTGTTACCAGCTCTTTCTCCAGATCAGCCGGATAGCATTCTACTAGATGTTAAGCTGACCGTCGAAGACTGTCGATGTCCAGGACTAGAAGGAAATACAAAAATCCAAATCTTTTCTGCAGGACAGCGTACGCTTCTAGACGAGTGTTCAGAGTGGTACACAGTTTATCAATTATCGGTAGAAATGCAGTGGTCCGAAATGAATCTCTTGGTGTCAGGTTCATATTTTCGGCAGTTCCGATTTCGTCATGATGGCGCTTTCTCTCTTTGTGCGTTCAGTCGATTCCTTGTATACTCGATGACCACACTTTCCGATGCCCTGGTCCTCGAATTCGTCAAATCTTGATCTGAGATCTTCAACAAATTGCAGTAGTGATTTCAGCAAGAGGGTGGCTGAGTCTAACGACATTCCTTGTTTTTGCAGAGATGCACTCGTTTTTTGAAATCGTTCGAGAATAGTGTTCCATAAAACAAATAAAATGGCTGTTTCGAGTTGTTGAAGTTGTTTAGACAATCCCCTTGCTTCGATCCTGGCTTCCGCAGTTTGGCTGGTATCTGCTGCTAGCTCATCCAGTACCACGATATTCTCGGCGTAGCCTTCGGTTAAAGATTGGACGGCATCTGATCTGGCTGACCAGCGGGTATCGGAGAGATCTTTGTAGATCTTTAGTTTCTCACTACGGGAACTACTATCGAGAACCTCAACATGTCGACGCCATCGGTATGTCGAGGAGACGAGAAACGTGTAGACATTCTGAATGAGCATAAACAATTCAACGGCTGCTGTGCAACTGTCCACTGCTGATTTACCCACAAGATTTAGTGAGTGGTACGTGCATGGCACAAACTCAGCATACGGAGATTTTGACTTGATGTGGCTCTTTACGCCGTTGTATTTCCCTGCCATATTGCTTGCGTTATCATAAGACTGTCCTCTGCAGTCTCCAATTCGAATGCCATCCGTCCCCAGAAAGTTGAGGACCACATCGGCGATTCCTTTCCCTGTATGTGTGTTCATAGGTATGAACTGTAGAAATCGGTCGACGGACTCAGACTCAACCACATATCGGACGGTGAAGCACAGTTGATCGGTGTGGGACACATCAGGCGTAGAGTCGACGGATAGAGAGTAGTATTTTGACTGCTGGATTTCTCGGATAATCGTCTGAAGTACTTTATCGGCCATCAACAGTATGAGTTCCTCGCAAATGAAATGCGAGAGATACGAGGTGTGTCCGCTACCTTTGTTGGCATGCTCGCTTATATGCGCAGCTAGAAAACTGTCATACTTACTTAAAAGTTCCAAAATTCCGTAATAGTTGCCGTTGTTTGGTGAACCGAAACGGGAGTCGTGTTCACGAATTGCTAGACTTTGTGACGTGATATACTTGATAACGTCGACACAGCGCCGCAAAACTTCCTACCAATAGTTGCACCCCTTTTCAAACTGGCTCACCAGTTTTGATTCAACACGGCCGGAGACAGACTCTCTAAACAACAAATATTTCATCGACTCCATAAGTTGCTCACATTTTCCGTGTGCTTCGACCGATTGTTTACCATGCTTCCAGTCGTTGAACCCGATTGTGAACTTGCTCTCCGCCCTCGACATTAATTTACAGACAAAACAGTAAACCGCCTGTGGACTCAGAATAGCACAGCCATGACACCTCAATCCTTTCATTCGTCTTCATTCGTCAGGCTATGTTTCTTAACAAATAATGTCTTCGTACATCGGCGTGTTGTACCACTTTCAGAGTTGAAGAGTTACTGAAGTCGCTGTCATAATTTCGGCAATCTGATGTTCCCCGCTCTATCCAGAACTCTCTAAAGTCATCGGTCAGCACTTGTGGCCACAAACTAATGTCATTAATTGCATGTTCTGAAGCTGGTGGGCCTGCTGAACGCACTGACGTAGACGGGTCTTCTGAAGATGCAGCTGCTGATGTAGCGGAGGCAACTGGTGGGCCTGCTGAAGGGGTTGACGTAGACGAGTCTCCTGAAAATGCAGCTGCTGAAGTAGTGGAGGCAGCTGCTGGGCTTGCTGAACGCACTGACGTAGACGCGTCTTCTGAAAACGCAGCTGCTGAAGTAGAGGAGGCAGCTGGTGGGCCTGCTGAAGGGGCTGACGTAGTTGCTGATGATTTAATCCAATGAGTCAGTTTCGGCACCGTCGCAAGAAACTCTTCTCTGCGCTTCCTATCCTTACGCTTTTCACAACCGGGTTTATATTTCCTCCTTCGATCCCGGTCACGACTCTTTTTCCATGTTGTACGTATTATAATGCCAACAATAAGAACATAAATCATGAATCTGCAACAAAAACAACAAGAAGTAAGTTAGTAACAACATTAGAAATGAGTAACACTAACAAGAACAACAAATTAAACACTATCAAAGCGGATATTAGAATGCCTGATGCCATGCCGAATAAAACTCGTCGCAGATGGCAAATACGTGACGTTTAATTTTTTCTATTGAAATTTGCGGGGCCCATCGGGCGCGGGGCCTTGGACATTTGCCAGGTGCGCTACCCCCTAAATGCGGCCTTGTAAGGCGTGTTCATCAATTTAAAACGGTCATGATAGAGGTCCAGCTATCAAATTGTTAGAAACTGATCAACCAGGGTCTCTCACTAATGCACGGTGGCTGACAAAAGCAAATCGTCTCTTACATTATTACATGTCGCAAGAAAATCCATCAGAGACACTTCAAAGAAATGCTCATTTTATAGTGAACTTCTATGTTCGTGCATGGTTCTATATCAAAGCAAACTGGTCTTGCCAGGATAGGGCTAAAAACATTTTCTTCATGATTGAGCTCTATCAAAAACTATGATACATACAATCGACCAAGACATTATTCGTCCTGTGTTACAAAACAGCTGTTACTTTAGTCATCCTGAAATATCCTTTTATCTGCTATCGCTGACGAGAATAAAAATATTCGGAAGCTAGCAGTCGAAAAAGTGCTACAAGCGAAAAGGAGTGTTATACCGGGTGAAATTCGAATGTTTGAAAGATCACATATACTCTCCTTCTAAAACAGCTTCTAAGAGGTTAGGTGTGCTGTGCCGTCTCCGCGGTTTCTTCACCCCCCTCAATTGCTGTCTCTGTACATGGGGCTTGTTCGCCCCTGTATGAAGTATGCTTCTCATGTGTGAGGTGGTTCAACCCACACAGCCATCCATACTTGACCGGGTGGAATCAAAAGCTTTTCGTCTCATCATTTCCCCGCCTCTTACTGATTACACAGGTCAACAAAAAAAATTTTTTTTTTTCGTTGCCAAGGAAATTCGTACGAATTTAGGGTATTTTGGGGTTGCTGAATTCCAAAATGAAAGTAGTTTTTCCTATTTGGCTCTAGTTCTTGAGATAATGAATACCCTCAATTAATAGGAAACGTAACCATAACGCGTGCATATGGGAAACTACCGGAACATTCTAGATGGTGAGACCGAATAAAATGCCATTATGTATTTCATGTGTTTACTTTTGTTTGATTTGAGACAATTTCAATGCGATTTGTAAGTAGGCTCCGCCTGAACATTAAATTTTTTGCATTTTTACGTGTTTCAATGGGGTACCAATTATCTCATAAATTAGAGCCAATCTAGCAAAACCGATGTCATATTCAGAATCAGCACCACAAAGTTACCCCAAAATCACTCTAATATGATTGGCAATAAAATGAGTGTTGACCAGTGTTATCTTCAATTTCTCTCTCTTCGCCGCAATTTTGCTTCACTCTCTCTTTACTATAGCTATCATAATGGACATTGCTCTTGTGAACTCTCTAAACTGCATGCCTCTTCATTTAAGGAGAGCTCGCAGTACCAGACTTTCTACACTTTCTCATTCCTATTTCTCATTCCTATTCCTATTCAATCCATCTTTCCTCCTGTCTATGACCTCCCATCTTACAAACGCAGAGTGTTTAGGCATCTCGAAAACCCCGGACCTTCATTTGGCTCTCTTCTTCTTTTTATGGGAAGGGCACTTTTGCGGTCATTTGCCCTTGGCCCCTCCTTCTGCATTAAAAAAAAAGTATAGATGCCCGATACATTAGCGATTACGTAGGCAAATTCTCAACAGTTAGGTCCTGGTTCACTCCCAGCGGATAGCATCGGTTGGGGTGAAATAAAGTAGATAATAAAGAAAATTTGTGGTCTTTAAATTCCTCCTGCTTCGTTTCAATGTGTCACGTATTTGGGTACAGTGTTCAAGTTTCAAGGCCACGTCACGTCTACCCGATTGCAGTTATATGTAAAATAGAGAAATGAGCGCAAATGAGTGGAGAGAATGTAAATAAAACACATTAAATTAAATTAAAGTCATTTCACGACAGGGGTTGAGCCAGCCACTTCCTCTGTTTTTGGTCTGGCCCAGGTAACACTTGGGCACACTCAGCCCTACATTGAGGGTAAATGAGCTTCCTCGATTTCACCGTATCGCACACACACACACACACCACATATATATATATATATATATATATATATATATATATATATATATATCTATAAAGTAAAACCAACGGTCTTTCTTCTTGAAAAGGCTTCGGAAGGTCTACCTTCGATCTTCAGTGGAAGCACTTGACGATATTTAGTGAGAGGAAAAGGTTCATAATCATACTTCTTCGTATGTTTAGAAATTACATAAAATTTTGAAAACCACAAAATAATTGTGTTGCATAAGAAAATATGGCATTTGGGTAGATTTGTTTCCATAAAATCCGATTTTCTATCATCGTGACTGAAAAATCTTTTGTTCTACAGGGTGTCACAAAAATCAATGTGCACCTAGTGACCGAATCATTTGCAGAGGTGCACAGTGACATTTGGGACACCCTTTATAAATTTCGTTGTATGACTGAGAATTCAAAAACTGCTTGAATATGATTCCGGCAATCTAATGGTATAATGAAATAGATGCAGATATACATAGAATATGCTATACACCTAGAGCTACCAAATTTGGCACGGGAACCTCTTATGGGATGAAGAATGTTAATAAATTAAATAATTAAAGTTACTGGACCCGAAGGCCCGAGCACCGCGATTAAACTACAGAAAAGAACGCAGCCGTTAAAATGTTGAGCTTCACCTTGTGTCAAGATTTCTGAATCTTAACATTTTCATGACTAATTATTTGGTCAATAAAACTATAGAAAGAACACAGTCATGAAAATTTTGAGCTTCACATATAATTATTTTTTAGGATGACTTCAAACCGTTTGACCTAGAGCTACCAAATTTGGCACGGGAACCTCTTATGGGATGAAGAATGTCAACACAGAGTCGGTCAGCCTGTCTGTTTGTCTGTTTGTTTGTGCGAATAGATACATTAAGTTAATGTGGCAATGTTTTTTTTGCAGTTTTTGAAAATCCCAACAACTTTACCATGCCACCAAAGAAACGGGCAAGTTTGGGCAGATCTACATCAGCAGCCAGAAAAAAATAAAGCCCGGAAGCAGGAAAGCTCACAAGAAGGACAGTCACGCCTTGAAGTTGACCGTGAACGACATGCAACAGCCAGAGCAAGAGAAAACCTCCAAGAAAGACAATCATGTCTTGAAGCTGTCCGAAAAAGTGTAGCAGCTACTACAGCAAGAGAAACACCCCAAGAAAGACAATCACGCCTTGAACCTGACCGTGAACGACATGCAACAGCAATGTGAAATTTATCCCGGGCAACGGCGGGTACCTCATCTTAGTGTAGGTATATACTGACAAAACTCTACCAAGGTGTGGACGAACTTGCAAGATTTCAGAACGTACACATAGATGGATTGAAAGAGTAGCTACCTCGAATCTACCAGTGACTGCAGGTGATATATGTCAAGTATTAAGAACGTCTAATATCGATGGCCATACCTCTACTGTACGGCGTAGAGAAATGAACGTGAAATGAATGTGAAATGAATGTGAAATGAATGTGAAAGAATTGTCTGCATGGAAGAGTTGCACAAACAAAACCTTTGCTTTGAAAGGCGCACAAAGAACCTTCGTTAAAGTATGCCAAGAATCATCAAAATGATGGATTTACATTCTGCAAGAAAGTTTTCTGGACAGACGAGAATAAAATTCAATTATTCGGGAACAACGAGGAACGGTATGTTTGGCGAAACCCAAGTACTGCATTCGAGGAAAAAACATCCTTCTTACGTTTAAACATGATGATGGTAGTTTGCTTCTTGTCCAGAAAAGCTTGTTTTCATCAATGGAATCTTAAATTCGAAGAAATATGAGAAAATTTTAGAAGAAAATATATTGTCTTTAGTTGAGGAGTCGCGAATTGGTTGTAACTGGGTACTGCGAAAAGATAATGATCCAAAACATAAAATTATGAGCACCCTGAAATGGCTTCACAAAAGATTTCAAGGTTCTCGAGTGACCCAGTCAAAGTCCAGATATCAATTTACTCCAGAATTTATGATATGATTTGAAAAACATTCTGTCCGCAAGAGAAACCCTTCGAATCTGTATGAATTGCAACAATTTTCTTTAAAGGAATGGACTAAAACTTCTCCTGGACATGCCGGAACCGGAACTCTGTAGACAAATACCCATAACGAATCATTGAAGTCATTCTGGCAAAGAGTAAACACACAAAGTAGTAAATATTTTTGTAAATAAACGTACGAAAACTTTTGCATTCAACTTTTTTTATTTTCTTCAATTTCTTTGATGTTTTTACATTATATGTTGGAGTTAAACTAATTTTTTATTTGTTAAATATTTCCAAACGTGAGGTGAACTTTTCATAACTAACTCGTGCGTGATACGAAAGATAAGGATGATTATAACTCAAACATTTCTCAGTACGAATACTTATGAGCGCTATTATATATATACAGGGTGGGCCGTAAGTTTCCATACATAGGAAAATTTAAATTATGGTCTTCACGTGCGTCGGTATTTGGATCAGCAGTTTCCGGATGCTTGGATTGGTCGGCGTGGTCCTGTGGAGTGGCCTCCCAGATCCCCAGATCTCACCCCCCTTGATTTCTATCTTTGGGGGCACTTGAAGGCCATGGTGTATCAGGAAAAGATACGAGACATAAATCATCTAAAGGAACGTATCACCAACGCCATTACAAGCATAACGTCAACTGTGCTAATGCGTGTTCATCAACAGTGGGGAACACTTATTGAAATGTGTTTTCAAAACAATGGCAACCATGTAGAGCATATTATATAATAAAATGGTTGTCCATAAAAAAATGTTTATTTTCCTATGTATGTAAACTTACGGCCCACCCTTATATATATATAAAATAGGAAGGTTGTTGAAACACTTTTGTGGTCTAAAAGTTATAACTATTAAAAATTAGTACAAATTTTGTTTTAAAAAACACTTAATTCTTCGCATTTTAAATAAAATGCAAAGAACATTTAATGAATAAAATAAAATAAAAAGGAAAAGACAAAAGGAGGAAACAAGCTAAAACATCATTATGAATAGGACATATTTGTTTCTTCACAACATTTCCAAACAATGAATGGTTGTACGATGAAAAATTAAAAAGGGGAGAAATTACAAAACTCAAAAAAAACATTCTCTCCTTTCATTCCAATTTGAGAATTTCATGAAAGTAGAAAACTTGATTTATGAAAATTAGTTAAAGAAAAGTTTCATTTTGCAACAAAATAAAGTAGAAATTTAACTTCTGCACAATCGGAACACATTCTGAATTGAATTAAAGAGCTTAAAATGATTGAATCTACTATTTCTAGATGTTCCCCAGTGTCTCTCATTCCTTTATTTAGCTAAATCAGCTGTACGCCCTTGACGATTGGTTAGGTTAGGTCGTGATATTTTCATTAGTTAGCCTTATAAGGTTAACTAAAGAAGGCTGGGATAGAACGTTATTTCCTTAACTATGTTTATGAAATTCCATTTATCATCCATAACAATATCTACAAAAGAGAGAAAAAAAATAATAATTATAACCATAACTAATTAAAGCACGAATACTTTCTCCAAATAAAATATATATTATTGAATTCAGCAAGCAAAACTACACGAGAAATTGTTGCTGGGGTAGAACTGAAAAGATCCATACTTTAAAACACGTAACACCAAAATGAATGAAAGTTATATAAGTGACTCTGTTACTCCTCTGATTTAATGACACCTAAAAACTTGTATGACAAGATATGAATTGTGGTAATAGTGAGTAACTATTGGTAATTTTTAAACTAAACCTAACTTTCCATTAAATGGTAGAAAGAAGAATAGGAAAAACAAAATCCATAAATGAGAAGGCATTTGCTTTCATTAATCTCATTTGAGACACCCACTTTAGAATGTACTGAACACGAAAGAGAATTAATCTATAGACTTAATACGCCCACAAAATTCCGGATGTTTCGAGATACACGGACGAATGATAATGGAGGAAATAAGTATAAAATGAATATTTTTCCGAAACTAACTATTAGAAGTCTCTTGAACAACGGACTCAACAACAAGAGCAAAGATGGTTGAATCAAAACCTCGGATACTTTTGCTAATATTTGCTTTAGTGATCAGATTTGCATACGGAGAGAGTAGTGAATCTACGATCACAGGACTTTACAGTCTTTTTGAAGAGATTGGACTCTCTCCTGCATACGTGTCACAAACTCTGTCACTTTGTGAAATGTCTGCAAGAAATTCTCTCTTGTTCGGAATGAAAAGTCATTTGTATTCAATGGATAAAGCGACTGATACATTGAAGAAAATCTCGAAACGTCCACGTAATTGTGAGGATATTTTTAATCTTGGTGACAAAGAGTCCGGAGTTCGAACAGTTTACCCTTTTGGTTGTTGTGAAAACCGACCCGTTTCTGTTTACTGCGACCAAAACTACTGATGGAGGTGGTGACTGTTTTCAACATCGCGAAGTTCTTCCAGAGAGAGAAAACTTCTTCCGGAGATTGGTCGAATACCAACTTGGTTTCGGAAAATCTCAAGGAGAATTCTGGCTTGGTCTCGACAACATTTACGCCATCGTCAGTAACACTCTGATGGAACTTAGGGTGGGTCTTGAGGACTTCGAGGGAAAAAAGCGTTTTGCCAAATACGAACACTTTTACAGTACATTGGAGATGCCACTACCAAATATTTACTGGATTTAGGAGAATATTCCGGTACTGCCGGGGACTCATTTACGCGTCAGAGTGTCAAAGGTTTTCAACTAAAGATCAAGACAACGACATTGATCCGAATACAGTTGTTCAAAGATATTCCGTGGTGCATGTGGTATGAAAACTGCCACTCCTCCAACCTAAATGGGTATCAGTATGAAGGAAACCACACTTCCTACGCTGATCGCATCAACTGGAAGCATTTTCGTGGGTATAAGTACCTCCTTAAAGAAAACGTCTCTGAGCCAGACCGAAGTTCCGAAATGAAATTAATATAAATTGGAGATGTTATTTAATACATTTCTTATTTGTATATTAAAAGTAGTGTGATAAAGAATGTTTCCATTCGCCCTTTTTAATAATAATAATATAATAGATAATAATAAATAATAATATTAACTCGTTCAGCACTACTTCGTTTCTAAAACTTTTGGAAAATAATTTTATTTCTTTTGGATAAAACTGGTTTTGGGCATAAAGAGGAAAAGTAGTTTAAAGAGTTTAGGTAATAAGTTAGTAAGTGATTGTGCCCTTTTGTGAGGTCTTCATTTTAAGCTCATTGGAGTCCTTTTATACAAATTTGAATCCTCGTTTGGTTCCTTGTCTCGTGTCTGCTCTCTCAGCTCACGGTTCGAACTCCACAATATAGTTTTGTTTACCCAGATAGGTGGACTCTCATTATTTCCTGATATCATAGGGCCTAAGTAATCTTTTACATTAAAGTATATATTATATCTATGAATATATATTGTAATTTGTTGCTGATTCGTTATTCGTCAATTATTTTTAAGGGAAATGGTACTGAAGAGTTGATTGAGGTATTTTGTATGTGTAAACTTAGTAATAAATTGGGTAAATTGCTAATTTTACTTTCATTGCGCCTATATCGTTTTAAACTCTGTCTTTTAAATTTCTTTTTTCTTCTTTTTCTCAAATTTGTCATTCTTAATTTGACTGTTCTTGAAAGTTTTTAGCATAAGACAAAGAGTACAGGTGAACCAAGACCACTTGGAGTAGTAGATTGTAGACATCAATCGACCAGAGAGGTATTCCTGCGGGGTCATTACTTAAGGGACATGGAGTGCTGGAACTCCCGTTTCTCCTGTATTAGCACAAAGTACAAGGGTGACTTCGACAGTTTTTTACATAAAAGCTTTAGTTGAGAATGAACAGAGAAAAGACAAAATTATACTTGGTACATAAAAAGTACAAGTCATCCAATGTTCCCTGGAAAAGATCAGAGAAAAGACAGTGAAGTCTTTATTGGCTAATGATTAAACAAATAAAATTACTTAACCTTTTTTTATGTATATTTATGCTTTCATTATTCCATTTAGCACACACTAAATTTATCTGAACTGCGCATGCGCTTTAGTTCAATTCATTTCAATTAAATATGTTTAGTTGAGGAGAGATGTCGGGATAGTTATTTCATACAAATCAATTTATATTATAAATAATTACAAAAAGTTTAATACGTTCGAGTTGGTGCATTCTGAAATAACAAATGCATATTTACAGTAGGTTTGTTTACTTATGAATGTAATTTATTGCGTATCACGATTTACTTAAATCTATATTTACATTTCCCTCAAATTACCTAATGTTATGCAATGGTTTTGATTCTCTAAACTTGTTCGTGACAGCAAAAATAATATGACGAAGTACCGCTACAGAATCTGAAGTCACACGATGAGCACACATCCAACTATTGAACAAATCCAACATCACTTAATCTCGCTGATTCGGGAAGCATTGTTGCAATGTGGCCAAAATGTTATCCCTCAAAAACTATATCTAATAAATTATTGTTAAACTTTCTAAAGCAAGTTTGTGTGGCAATATTTATAAAGTTCATTCGTGGAATACAGTTTTTGTGTTATCAAAATACCTCTAAAATTAATCCTTATTTTTCATTTACATCATACGTGGGATGACTTGAAGATCAGGGCTCCCAGCCTTCTTTAGTTAGCTTTATAAAGCTAACTAACGAAAATATTACGACCTAACCTAACCAATCGTCAAGGGCGTACAGTTGACCTAACGATTGGTTAGGTTAGGTCGTGATATTTTCGTTAGTTAGCCTTATAAAGCTAACTAAAGAAGGCTGGGGGCCCTGATCTTCTGGTGATCCGGTTTATTTATGAATGTAATTTATTGCATATCACGATTTACCTAAATCTTTATTTACATTTCCCTCAAATTATGTAATGTAATGCAATGGTTTTGATTCCCTAAACTTGTTCGTGACAGCAAAAATAATATGTGGAAGCTATTTGTGGGATCAAAACCAAGTACCGGTACAGAATCTGAAGTCACACGATGAACTCATATCCAACTATTGAACAATTCCAACATCATTTAATCTCGATGATCTAACGGGAAGCGTTGTTGCGATGTGGCCAAAATGTTATCTCTCAAACTATGTCTAATAAGTTGTTGTTAAACTTTGTATAGAAAGTTTGTGTGGCAATATTTCTAAAGTTTATTCGTGGAATATAGTTTTTGTTTTATGAAAACACCTCTGAAATTAATCCTTATTTTTCATTTACATCATACGTGGATCAGATTAAATCTTTATATGAAACACGTGAAATTTGTAAACTTGTTCAGAAGTAAATCTGAATTCAAATTACGTTTAGCCAAAAGGTATTTATCAATAATTGTTGAAAAATTATATTTCACTTAATTCTCTATTTTCACAATAGAGTTTTATCGTTTACGTAAGTAATTAGATAAGAGTAATTAGATAACAGTAGTAAAGGTGTTGCATAATTGTTGAACTTTATTTAATTAAAATTAAGCTCTACTTTTTTCCTTCCTATGCGTGGAATCATATTTCGTAATACAACGTTTTCACTCACATAAAATTTAAGAAAAGAGAAATGTATTCTAATTTCAGAGTCTATAAACTGGTGTGTAGCCATACCGGTGGCAAGAATCCTGAGGCACACCCCTGAAAAAAGTTTAAAGGGCAACTGCCTCTTTTGCATTGTGAAATATAAGGCAAACCACCGTTTTAAATCTGGAATTTCTTTAATTCAAAACCCAACTAATTCTGAATGATATAACTCGTAAATTGATCTGTCATTCTCGATTCTTCATGCATGCCAATAACGACGCCAAAATATATAGTATATACCCACATTACGGAATCATCATCATCATCATCATCATCATCATCATCATTATCCCTAGCATGTAAACGTTGTATGGGCTCTTGATCTGGAATGCACTCGTGTTTCGACATGTAAGAAATAAAAACAAAAGGTAGAGCTTCGTTTATTTCAATACAAACTAAAAATCTCTCTAATTTGAATAAAACACATACATTGTTGCAGTAACCACGTTGTAGTAAGCCGATACTGTGTGTAAAATGGTATATTGTTCAATATTCTATGGCAATTATTTGCCTTCATTTATGGGATGGTAATTTCTACATATACAGATTAAACGACATAATTAAATTTTGGGGAAAGTGACGGGGGTTACATACACCCCGAAAAACGATGATACGGCACTGAAACCTATCACAATATTTATTTGTAAGTGTAAGAATTTTAGGACTAAAAATATAAACTCAAATTTTGGATTTCTTAAAAATGTAATTATTTACAAAAAATCAAAATGAAATTGAAATTATTAATTAAAGTTATTTAATTAATCTAATTATTATCCGGCGGTTGCCCACCCCGGCAAGGGCGGGGGGTACGGGAGCGCTAACCACGCCACTGTGTATAGCATATTCTATGTATATCTGCATCTATTTCATTATACCATTCTGAAGAATAGATTGCTGGAATTGTAGTTTTTGAATTCTCAGTCATGCAATGAAACTTATAAAGGGTGTCCCAAAAGTCACTGTGCACCTACACAAATGATTCAGGCAGTAGGTGCACATTGATTTTTGTGACACCCTGAACAAAAGATTTTTCAGTCACGATGAAAAAAATCGGATTTTATGGAAACAAGTCTACCCAAATGCCATATTTTCTTATGCAACACAATTATTTTGTGGTTTTCAAAATTTTATGTAATTTCTAAACATACGAAGAAGTATGATTATAAACCTTTTCCTCTCACTAAATATTGTCTTGTACTTTCACTGAAGATGGAAGGTAGACCTTCCGAAGCCTTTCAAGAAGAAAGACAGTTGGTTTTACTTTTATATAATACACTCACTCTATATATATGTGTGTGTGTTATATATATATATATATATATAATATATATATATATATGTATATGTGTGGTGTGTGTGTGTGTGTGTGTGTGTGATACGGTGAAATCGGGGAAGCTCATTTCCCCTATATGTCGGGATAAGTGTGCCCCAAGTGTTACTTCGGCCAGACCAAAAACAGAGGGAGTGGCTGGCTCAACCCCTGTCGTGAATTGACTTTAATTTAATTTAATGTGCGTTATTTACATTCTTTCTACTCATTGACGCTCATTTCTCTATTTTACTTATAACGGCAATCGGGGAGACGTGACGTGGCCTTGAAACTTGAGCACTGTACGAAGGAGGAGGAATTTTAAAAGACCACAAATTTTCTTTATTATCTACTTTATTACACCCCAACCGATGCTATCGGCTGGAAATCAACCAGGACCTAACTGTTGAGAGTTTGCCTACGTAACCGCTAATGTATCGGGCATTTATCCTTTTTTTTTAATGCAAGAAGGAGGGGCCAAGGGCAAATGCCCGAAAAAGCCCCGCTCCCATAAAAGAAGAATAGAGCCAAAATGGACGTCCGAGGTTTTCGAGATGCCTAGACACTCTGCCTTTGAAAGATGGGACGTCAAAGACAGGAGGAAAAGATGGACTGAGGAAGATTGTTCCAGAGTGACCGATTGAGTTGATGAAAGACTGAAAAGTGTAGAAAGTCTGGTACTGCGAGCTCTCCTTAAAGGAAGAGGCATGCAGTTAGAGAGTTCTGAAGAGCAGTGTCCGTTATGATAGCAATAGTAAAGAGAAACTGAGGCAACATTACGGCGAAGAAAGAGAGGTTGAAGACAATCAGTAAGAGGCGGAGAATTGATGAAACGAAACGTCTTTGATTCCACCGTCAAATATGGCTGTGTCGGTTGAACCACCCCACACATGAGAAGCATACTCAATACACAGGCGAACAACACCCTTGTACAGAGACAGCAATCAGTGGGGGTGAAGAAACCGCGGAGGCGGTACAGCACACCTAACCTCTTAGAAGCAGTTTTAGAAAGAGTATATGTGATCTTTGCAGGAAAGATCACGAGAAAAGGAAATGCCAAGAATGTTAAGAGAAGAGGAAGGACTGAATTGTGTGTTGTTGAAAGAAAGGGGATAGTCGTGTAGAAGATTGTGACGAGTAGACAGATTGAGAAACTGAGTTTTTGAGGCATTGAAAGCCACAAGGTTTTCTCTGCCCCAATCAGATATAGCAGAAAGCTCAGACGTCAGGTGCCCCAAAGCCGCCTCACGCGAATCATGAAGCGACTGCTGTGACGGACGCTTTGGGAAGCGAGTGGAGAAGTGAAGAGTGGAATCATTGGCATAGGAGTGAATAGAACAGGAAGTGCGAATTAAAAGATCATTAATAAATAAAAGGAAAAGAGTGGGTAACAGGACAGAACCCTGAGGAACACCATTGTTAATCGCTTTAGGAGAAGAACAGTGGCCATCTACCACTGCAGCTATAGATCGGCCAGAAAGGAAATTAGAGATGAAGGCACTGAACGAAGTATAGAAACCGAAGGATGGCAGTTTGGAAATTAAAGATTTGTGCCAGACTCTATCAAAGGATTTCGATATTTCTAGGGCAATAGCAAAGTTTCACGCGACTCCCAAAGGAGGATGACCAAGATTAAGAGAGATATGCAAGAAGATCGCCAGTAGAACGTCCCTTGCGGAATCCATACTGACGATCTGAGAGAAGATTGTGAGAAGAAAGAGTTTGACTGGACAGGGTGTCAGCACAGAAGCACAGTTCTTAAGAACAACAGAAGAAACACCATCAGGACCATACTCCCTCCTAGAGTTGAGCTCAGATAGTGAAGAAAAAACATCTTTAGAAGAGATCCTAATTTCAGACATAATAAAGTCAGTGGGGGTAGGAGATGGAGGAACAGCACCGGAATCGTCCAGGGTTGAATTGGAGGCGAAAGTTTGAGCGAAGAGTTCAGCTTCGTCAGGAGAAGAGACGGCAACTGTGCCGTCAAAATGAAAAAAGGAGGGAAAAAAGAGGAAGTAAAGTTGTTGAAGAGGTTAGATGTCAGAAAGAGCGAGAAGAATTAGAATTGGATAGATTTTCACAATTTTGATGGATGAAGGATGTTTTGGCAAGTCGAAAAACAGATTTTGCACGATTCCGGATAGAAATATAATTTGAGTGAAAGTGAGGAGTTGGGTGGCGACGGTACCTTCTGAAAGTCTCCTCTCTGTTGCGGATAGCATTAGAACAAGTAAAGTTAAACGAAGGTTTTTGCATTAGTACTAGGAATAGAATATGGAATGTACGCCTCCATGCCCGAGAGAATCACCTCCATGATGCGCTCAGCACACTCAGAAGGGGCCTGGCCATGGAAGCAGTAATCATTCCATGGAAAATCACAGACGCACTGCCTAAGGGGCTCCCAATCAGCGGCCCCGAAGTGCCAAAGGCGTATCCTCTTGGGAGGATCCAAAGGCCGAATTGGAGCGATAGAACAGGAAACAGATATAACATTGTGATCGGAGAAGCTCAACGGAGAAAAAAGTTTCACAGAGTAAGAAACAAGTATGAGATGTAAGAAATAAACCCAGAATGTTGGGCCTGTCTCTAAGGTGATCGGGGATACGAGTAAGGTGCTGTACAATCTGCTCTAGGTCATTTAGGATAGAAAAGTTGTAAGCTAGTTCACCAGGGATGTCAGTGAGATGGGAGGAAAGCCAAAGGTGGTAGTGAATGTTGAAATCTCCTAAAAATGGAGATTTCAGCAAAGGAAGAGCAGGAAAGAATATATTCCACTTTGGAAGTGAGGTATTCAAAGAATTTTGCATAGTCAGTAGAATTAGGAGAAAGATAAACAGTGCAGATGTATTTAGTTTGAGAATGGCAAGTAAGCCGTAGCCAGAGGGTATAGAATTCGAAGATTCGAGTTAGGGAATACGGGAACAAGTTAGGTCATTGTGTACATACGCAACATCCACCTTTGGAGTGATACTGAGTATAAAGAAAGTAAAAGGGTACAGAGAAGGGGTTGCTGTTAGTCGTCCCAAACACCTGAGTTTAAGTGAGGAAAAGAAGATGAGGTTTGGAGGAGGAGAGGTGGTGTTCAACAGATTGAAAATTTGAGAAAAGGCCACGAATGTTAGTTTATGAAAAGTGAATCAGACAGAGGTCCAGAACATCTCGAATGGGCGGGAGCAGATCCAGCCATGCTGCCCGGGTCTGCCTTCCCGGTATCGGCAGCGGGGGAGCCAGAAGTGGTGACATTTATGGTCCCCTTCCCAGGGGACTCCGAGGCTCTTGAAGTTGATGCCATTTTTTGTTTTTAATTTGGAAAGATTATGTAGTGTGGAAGATGCATGTGTATGTAGTAAGGATTAGGGAGAGATGTGTGTTTGAGAGCATGCTGGACTTCTCACAGGGTAGTTGAGACACGAAAAAGTTCAGCTAAGGAGGACAGTGACAGGAGAAACGGGAGTTCCAGCACTCCCTCTCTTCTTTCTAGCGTCCCCCTGTATTGTTACTTGTATTGTTACAGTAGAACATTCAATAACCTTTACAACCTTTATTGATAAAATAGAGAGTTTTATAATTTTTGTTTTGATTTAACATAAGTAATTGTGAAATTGGTCTATTTATTTTTTTTTTTGCCTCTTAAACGTTTGGCTTTACTGAGCTCTGAATTAAAAACAAAACAAATAGTTATTATTAATAATACATAAATCATGATTAGAATTATTAATTAAAATATGTACTAATCTTAAATTATTATTATAGTTATGAAACAAATACAAAGCTATAACTGAAGGTATGATACCAATACAATAGAAGAAATCAATATTAGACATGAGAGACGAACAATAACAAGTAATGTACATTTAATCCTAGATTTTTATTAGTGTTCCATTATTAATCAAGATTCGAACTTGTTTGAAACGAATTTACAATTTACATTCACAATATTATTTATATCAGCATTTAAATCATTCGATAATTTTAGTCCAGTGAAAATGGATAATTTTTGAAACGAAGACAATAAATTGAGGAATAACATCTTTTGATCTATTTGTGGTCTGATATGAGGCATTTCTTGATGAGTTACAAAATATTTATTTACCCATTGTAAGTTAATGATTTTGTTCTTACACTCGTAAATAAAAATAAAATGTGTCAGTTTGATTACATCTTTGAGATTTAGTAGTTTTAGCTCTTTAAATACTGCATTAAAAATCAGCATGGAAATCAGCATCAGACAATAAGCTTTTTGCTCGTTTTTCGGTGAGAAAGATACTGCCTCAAGCGTTGTTAACAGAGTTTTCCCTAACCAAGGATATACTGCGTTATTTAACGAAGAGCAAGCGTATGATACAAACTGTTTAGGGACTACATTTCTAAGTTTAAACATTAAAACAACCCTCCTTGAAATCTTTTTTGAGATATAATTTACATGATCACTCCATTGCAAATTTTTGTCCAGCATCACATCAAGAAATTTTGTTACAGTACACTCCTTTAGAAGATATACATTTCGTTTGTTAGTAAAAATTACAAAATTTCTTTTACTAGTATTTAGGAAGAGTTTATTGGTGGTCAACCATTTTATTATACTGATAAATTCTGATTGAAATATATTCTGAGCTGAATTCGCATCTTTGCAAGGAAAAGACGCAGCTGTATCATCTGCAAATGTTATGAAGTTAATACTTATATTAGATGAAGGAGATCATTTATATACAGGGTGTCTCAAAAGTCATTATCTATTTCGGTGACATTAGATGTTTTTTTTAAAAATGCTATGCTGGCATAAAGATATGTACTTCTGGTGCAAATTTGTGTATTTAAAAAAGTTAATTGGTTTATTTCGAATTTTGTGTAATTTATAAATTTATCTTGACATGCTTGAACAATTCCTCTAACCTCAACTTCTTACAGATGGCATTCTTGACACAGTAGTTTTTCAGCAGGATGGAGCACCGTGCAATTATGCAATAATTGTACGTGATTATCTTGACAGACGCTTCCCCGGTCGCTGGATTGGTCGTGGAGGAACACAACCATGGGCAGCACGTTCACCCGATTTAACACCATTAGATTTTTTCGCCTGGGGTTTCATTAAGTCTAAGGTGTACACTGGTAGAAGAATTAGTGATGTAGCCGAACTTCGAAATCGTATTACCGATGCAGTTCAGAAAATAACACCTCAAATGCTGGAAAGTGTGTTCCGGGAAACAACTTATCGCTTTGAGCTCTGTAGAGACACTGATGGTCGCCATGTGGAGACAGATAAATAAATAGCACTAATTCTTTGTGGCACTTACTTTGAAATAAATATATTTTTCATGTCTTAAACCAGTTTTTCGTAATTCCCATTATTTTTCAAAATAGATAGTGACTTTTGAGACACCTTGTATAACAAAAATAATTTGTAAATAATTTAAATAATTTTTAAACAAGTCACTGATTGCTCCTCTAAAGCCGTAACAATATGATTTGTTAGTAGAATATTATGGTCTATTACATCAAACGCCTTACTCATATCTATAAATATTGATAGAATTATTTCTTTGTTCTCTTTAGCTTTATTTGCATTTTCCATAAGATTTAAAATAGTAATTTCCGTTGTTTTATTATTACGGAAGCCATATTGGAAGCAAGTGTAGTTTACGTCCCCCTGTGCCTGTGATGCCGAGTGTAGTTCACGTTCCTATACATTATCCTTGTGTAGTTAACGTTCCCCTGCATTATCCTAGTGTAGTTTGCGTTCCCCAACTTTGTCCGCGCATACCTAATCAAATAAAACGTTAAAACTAACGAAAATATTACGACTTAACCTAACCAATCGTCAATATATATATATATATATATATATATATATATATATATATATATATATACATATATATACACAAACTCAGAATGGTCCCTGAGAAACTTATATGTTAAACACAGACCGTGCACGGAACAAGGAACTCTTCTGGGAAAATTAAATCCACTATAGTCCGAATAAGTAATGGTAAATGACAAATACCATAGTTTTCTTTTTTCTTTTTCATGATGCAAGCTCGACGTGGGCAACGGGTCTCTCGCAAAGGGGTCCCATAAATATAGCTTCCCTCACCAGCTATCTGCAAAGCAGACAGGATCCAGCTTTGGGACATGGATCTAGGTTTTAAAGCAGCCTAGCCCTGCTACATTTAGAACCTCAATATAAGCAAAAGACTCGTTGCATTCACGTCGGATTGAATACATCAAAGAAAAAGGGGTAACTATTGTATTTTTAGTCAAAAAAACAAAACTTAAACCTCAATCGCTGCTGCTTTAAACCCTAGATCCATGTCCCAAAGCTGGATCCTGTCTGCTTTGCAGATAGCTGGTGAGGGAAGCTATATTTATGGGACCTCTTTGCGAGAGACCCGTTGCCCACGTCGGGCTTGCATCATGAAAAAGAAAAACTATGGTATTTGTCATTTACCATTACTTATTCGGACTATAGTGGATTTAATTTTCCCAGAAGAGTTCCTTGTTCCATGCACGGTCTGTGTTTAACATATAAGTTTCTTTCTCAGGGGACCATTCTGAGTTTGTGTATATTAAACGGACGTGTTATGTGCCTTGAAAAGTGGACGCTCAATGTCCCGGTTGAGGTTTAAGTTTTGTTTTTTTTGGCTAAAAATACAATAGTTACCACTTTTTCTTTGATGTATTCAATCCGACGTGAATGCAACGAGTCTTTTGCTTATATTGAGGTTCTAAATGTAGCAGGGCTAGGCTGCTTTAAACCCTAGATCCATGTCCCAAAGCTGGAGCCTGTCTGCTTTGCAGATAGCTGGTGAGGGAAGCTATATTTATGGGACCTCTTTGCGAGAGACCCGTTGCCCACGTCGGGCTTGCATCATGAAAAAGAAAAACTATGGTATTTGTCATTTACCATTACTTATTCGGACTATAGTGGATTTAATTATCCCAGAAGAGTTCCTTGTTCCATGCACGGTCTGTGTTTAACATATATATATATATATATATATATATATATATATATATATATATGAACGATTGGTTAGATTAAGTCTTAATATTTTCGTTAGTTTTTACGTTTTATTTTATAGATTCATTTAAAAAAATGTCTCCTAAAGATCGTAGTATAGTTTACGTACCCCAACTTTGACCTAGTGTAGTTTGTGTCCCCTTCTGCGTCAGGGGTACGTAAACTACACTTCTCCCCATATTGATTTGGAGATAATAAATTGTAAGATTCTAAATATCGCTGCATTTTACTTTTTACAATTTTTTCAAAAACTTTGTTAAACACAAATAATGAACACACCGGCCTGTAATTAGGTACGAGTGCAGGATCAAACCCCGCTTAAAAATGAATGTTATACAATTGATTTTTAGTATTGATGGAAATATTCCTTTGAAAATACTTTCTTTGATAATTTGGATCATATGTAGAATTCGGACCCCAGCCTTCTTTAGTTAGCTTTATAAGGCTAACTAACGAAAATATCATGACCTAACCTAACCAATCGTCAAGGGCGTACAGTTTAACCTAACGATTGGTTAGGTTAGGTCGTGATATTTTCGTTAGTTAGCCTCATAAAGCTAACTAAAGAAGGCTGGGGTCCGATTTCTACATTTGATCCGATAATTTAAGCCAAAGTTACATATATTTTATCTTTAAAAAAGCTTCAATATTGGTACAGGAAAGTTGTGAATGTTATTTTTTTGTTTTTTGTATTTTACCAATAAAATTCCGGACCTCAGTAGAGGTAGCAGAAGTAAAAGAAAATTAATTTAGTGAGCTGGGTGGCATGCATTCTAACGGTGAGTGATCATTATTTAGAAACTGCGAGTTAAGGTTATTAGCTAACGAAGTAAAATGGATATTTAAAGAGTTTGCAATAGAAGTATCATCAGTGATTTCTTTATTACCAACATTTAGTTTCTCCTTTTAATTTTTCCAGGTGATCCCAGCTCTTTACCACGACAACCCATTGCTTATGAATGGCTCATACAGTCATCCGTTTTTCATGAAAATTCACAGAGAAAATTATAGAATTCAGAATCGTGAATAGTCTCTAATCAATAAACGACCAATTACTGATAAAAAATTAAAATTCTTCAAGCCAGAGGTGGACACACAAAGTATTAAAATAATTTTCTAAATAAATGTAAGAAAACTTTTACATTTTACCTTTTTTATTTTTCTCAAATTCTTTGATGTTTTACGTCATATGTTAAAGTTCAACTAATTTTTTTATTTATTAAATTTTTTGAAAAGAACAGTAAACTTTTCATAAGTGTCGTACGCATGGTAGGCTACAAAAGATAAGGACGAATATAACTGAAATGTTTCTCTGTACGAATACATATGAGCGCCAGTGTAAGTGACCAATGGACCAATTTCAGGTAAATATGAAAAAGCAGATAGATACATAGAGCACTTCTGTAGGTTCCATGAAGAAAAAGGGAAAGGTTAAGGAAAAGCATTTTAAGTGGTTTTTTGGGGGAGGGCCAAAAGCGGTGTTAGCCCCAACTTTATCAGCTTTGAGGGGGCCATGGCTCCTTTGGGCCCCCCGTGGATCCACTAATGCATTAATCAACTTCAAATTTTTATTCTTAATCCACATTCCATTCTCACTCTTAACATCTGCCTTACCATCCCTTACTCAATGACCCTACTCTTCTTACTCAATGATTGATTGTGCCACCCTGTGCCTCATACTTTTTCGGAACGCCATCCTCAGTTATTGAAATTGAATTACAAAGCAAATTTCCTAAAGTACAATATACTCAATACAAAAACAAATTAACTAAAATAATCAAAATTGCAAAATATAACTATTATAATAATGAATTTTCCAAACATAAAGCCTAAAGGACACAAGACAAACATTTGTACAACTATGAACAGTCTTCTCGAAAACCAAATTAACACGACTTGACCTAACCAATCGTTAGGTCCACTGTACGCCCTTGACGATTGGTTCGGACTCAGTGCTGTCCAACTTCTATAAAGCGTGGCCAAGATGTTGCCTATAATCATATACTGTTGGTTAATACGACTTAGGAACCCGCTGAATGTTGTTCTCCCTACTAGAAATGACAAAATATGGAAGAAAATTCAGAAATGAAATTTGGCAAACGTCCATTCCGCCGGCCGCATGCGGCCGGCGGGCAGCAAGTTGGACAGCGCTGGGTTAGGTTAAGTCGTGATATTTTCGTTAATTAGGCTTATAAGGCTAACTAAAGAAGGATGGGGGCCCTGATCTTCAGGTGATCCAAGAGCTGTCTACAGAACTAAAGAGATGGCATAATATAATACGAGGGTGCACTCTGAAAACTATTTAACTTAAAGTCTTTCTTTACAGCAAAACAAAACGTACAGTGTTTCTAAAGAAGATGTCGATGATATACAGTTATGACGTAATACTTTTGCGCAGTATTGCCAGAAAGTACAAGGGTGACTTCTAAATTTTTTTTACGTAAAAGCTTTAGTTCCGAATTAGGGTGGCCAGACGTCCGACTTTGGGCGGACAGTCCGCCTTTTGAGCACTCTGTCCTTAGTGTGGCCATTTCCAAATTTCCAAAAAGGAGGACACTGCGTATGTGGCCGTACGTTAACATATATATAATATATATATGTTAACGTACCTCCACATACGCAGTGTCTTCCTTTTTAAATGGCCACCCTATTCCGAATGAACACAGAAAAGCCAGAATTATACTTGGTACACAAAAAATTATATATATTATAGGAAAATAGGAGAAGAACTTCGAATTCCATTTACGACGATTGATGCAGATATAAAGAAATGGAAAGGCTTTGGGACAATCTAATTTGGAGTCATTATTGGAATGTATGAAAAATCTACGATGACAGATCAATTTACGAGTTATATCATTCAGAATTAGTTGGGTTTTGAATTGAAGAAATTTCAGATATAAAATGGTGGTTTGCCTTATATTTCCCAAATGCAAAAGAGGCAGTTGCCCTTTAAAATTTTTTCATGGGTGTGCCTCAAGATTCTTGGCCACCTGGTATGGCTACACACCAGCTTATAGACTCTGAAATGAGAATATGGGAGTAAAACACTGTATTACGAAATATGATTCCACGCATAGGAAGGAAAAATAAGTAGAGCTTAATTATAATTAAATAAAGTTCCACAATTATGCAACACCTTTACTACTGTTATCTAATTACTCTTATCTAATTACTTACGTAAACGATAAAACTGTAATGTGAAAATCGAGAATTAAGTGAAATATCATTTTTCAACAATTATTGATGAAATATCTTTTTGGCAAAACGTAATTTGAATTCTGATTTACTTCTGAATAAGTTTAGAAATTTCACGTGTTTCACATAAAGATTTAATCTGATCCACGTATGATGTAAATGAAAAATAAGGATTAATTTCAGAGGTGTTGAAAACAAAAACTGTATTCCACGAATAAACTTTAGAAATATTGCCACACAAACCTATTTTAGAAAGTTTAACAATAACTTATTAGACATAGTTTGAGGGATAACACTTTGGCCACATTGCAACAACGCTTCCCGTTAGATCAGCGAGATTAAGTGATGTTGGATTTGTTCAACAGTTGGATGTGTGCTCATCGAGTGACTTCAGATTCTGTACCAGTACTTGGTTTCGATCCCACAAACAGCTTCGTATAATTTTGTCTTTTCTCTGTTCATTCTCAACTAAAGCTTTTACATAAAAGGTTTCGACGTCACCCTTGTATTTCTGGTAATACTGAGAAAAAGTATTACGTCATAACTGTATATTATTGATATCCTCTTCAGAAACATCTGTTTCGTTTCGTGTTACGCTCTTAAGAAAGACCTTAAGTTGAAGTTTTGAGAGTGCACCCTCGTATTATTACTATTATTATTATTATTATTATTATTATTATTATTATTATTATTATTATTGTTATTGTTATCATCAGTGATAATGTTATTTAATGACTTAAACAATGGTCTCCACTTTCACGAGTCCATACCGTATGTCACGGCAGAACCACCTGCAGTACCTCGTTTGGTTCACCTGTATTCTTTGTCTGTATTCTTTATAGAAGAAGAAGAAAAAAGAAATTTAAAAGACAGAGTTTAAAACGATACAGGCGCAATGAAACTAAAATTAGCAATTTACCCAATTTATTACTATGTTTACACATACAAAATACCTCAATCAACTCTTTAGTACCATTTCCCTTAAAAGTAATTGACGAATAACGAATCAGCAACAAATTACAATATATATTCATAGATACCGGTATAATATATACTTTAATGTAAAAGATTACTTAAGCCCTATGATATCAGAAAATAATGACAGTCCACCTATCCGGGTAAACAAAACTATATTGTCAAGCTCGAACCGTGAGCTAAGAGAGCATACACGAGACAAGGAACCAAACGATGATTCAAATTCGAAAATAAAAGGACTCCATTGAGCTTAAACTGAGCACCTCACAAAAGGGTACAATCACTTACTAACTTAATTACCTAAACTCTTTAAACTACTTTCTCCTCTTTATGCTCTAAACCAGTTTTATCCACAATAAATAAAATTATTTTTCTAACTTTTCAAAAACAAAGTAGCTGCTCAGCGAGTTATTATTATTATTATTATTATTATTATTATTATTAAAAGGACAAATCAATAGAATTCTTTATCACACTTCTTTTAATCTACAAATAAGAAATGTATTAAATAACATCTCCAATTTATATTAATTTTCATTTCGAAACTTCGGTCTGAGGCTCAAAGACGTTTTCTTTAAGGAGTACTTATACCCACGAAAATGCTTCCAGTTGATGCCATCAGCCCAGGAAGTGTGGTTTCCTTCATACTGATACCCATTTAGGTTGGAGGAGTGACATTTTTCATACCACCATGCACCACGGAATGTCTTTGAACAACTTTTATTCGGATCAATGTCGTAAATCCAGTAGATATTTGGCAGTGGCATCTCCGATGTGAAAGTGTTTGTATTTGGCCCAACGTTTTATCCCTTCAAAATCTTCAAGGTCGACCCTAAGTTCCATCAGTGTGTTACTAACGATGGCATGAATGTTGTCGAGACCAAGCCAAAATTCTCCCTTGAGATTTCCGAAACCAAGTTGGTACTCGACCCATCTCCGGAAGAAGTTTTCTCTCTCTGGAAGAGCTTCGCGATGTTGAATCACAGTCCACCCACCTCCATCAGTAGTTTGGTCGCAGTAAACAGAAACGGGTCGGTTTTCACAACAACCAAAAGGGTAAACTGTTCGAACTCCAGACTCTTTGTCACCAAGGTTAAAAATATCCTCACAATTACGTGGACGTTTCGAGATTTCCCTCAACGTATCGGTCGCTTTATCCATTGAATACAAATGACTTTTCATTCCAAACAAGAGAAAATTTCTTGCAGACTTTTCACAAAGTGACAGAGTTTGTGACACGCATGCAGGAGAGAGTCCAATCTCTTCAAAAGACTGTAAAGTCCTGCGATCGTAGATTCACTACTCTCTCCGTATGCAAATCTGATCACTAAAGCAAATATTAGAAAAAGTATCCGAGGATTTGATTCAACCATCTTTGCTCTTGTTGTTGAGTCTGTTGTACGAGTGACTTCTAATAGTTAGTTTCGGAAAAATATTCATTTTATACTTATTTCTCCATATTATCATTCGTCCGTGTATCTCCAAACATCCAGAGTTTTGTGGGCGTACCTAAGTCTATAGATTAATTCTCTTTCCTGTTCAGTCCATCATAAAGTGGGTGTTTTAAATGAGATTAATGAAAGGAAATGCCTCCTCATTTATGGCTTTGTTTTTCCTATTCTTCCTTCTACCATTTAATGGAAAGTTAGGTTAGTTTAATAAATTACCAATTGTTACTCACTATTACCACAATTCATGTCTTGTCACACGAGTGTTTAGGTTGTCATTAAATCCGAGGAGAAACATTGTCACTTATATAACTTTCATTCATTTTGGTGTTATGTGTTTTAAAGTAGATTAAATCATTTTAAGCTTTTTAATTCATTTGAGAATGTGTTCTGATTGTGCAAAAGTTAAATTTCTACTTTATTTTGTCGCCTCAAATGAAACTTTTCTATAATCGATTCTCCTAAATCAAATTTTCTACAGGGTGTCCATAAAGTCACGCATCATAGGAAAATACATATACAGTGTGTATATAAAGATAGTTGCAGTATTTGTTCGAAATGATTCCCACCATTCTCGAAACATGTTTGTAAACGAAAAAACAGGTTTCTTTGAATGCTCCTCAACATATTGGCCTGATGGAAACATAAATAAATAGAAGTTGCAGATTTTCCTATGATGCGTGACTTTATGGACACCCTGTACTTTCATAACTTTTTTTTCTCCCTTTTAATTTTTCATTGTATAACCATTCATTGTGTGGAAATGTGTGAAGAATCAAATATGTCCTATTTTTAATGATTTTTTAGCTTGTTTCCTCTTTTTTGTGTCTTTTCCTTTTTATATTTTATTTTATTCGTTAAATCTTCTTGACATTTTATGTAAAATGCGAAGAATTCAGTGTTTTTTTTTGAAAGAAACTTTATAATTGATGTTATTAAATTTATAATAATTTTTAATATTAATTTAGCAGTAACTTTTAGACACACACTCGTATTTAAACAAATCTTCCTATTTTATATATTATATATATATATATATATATATATATATATATATATATATATATATAATATTGCGCTCGTACGTATGCATAAGATAGTTGTGCAAAGTTTACCATTTCGTTTGTTCGAAAAAATTAACAAATAAAAAAAATTATTTTAACTCCAACATATAATGCAGAACATCAAAGAATTTGAAGAAAAAAGTTAAAATGCAAAAGTTTTCTACATTTATTGATAAAATTATCATATTTAACATTTTGTGTGTCCACTTTTTACCAGAATGACATTGATTCGTTTTGGGTATTTTTCTTCAAAGTTTCTAACTCTCTCACTAGAAGTTTTAGTTTTGCAATTCATTCAAATCGAAGGGTTTCTTTTGCGGACAGGATGCTTTTCAAATCAAATCATAAATTCTCCATTAAATTGAGATCTGGCCCTCGAATGGGTCACTCGAGAAACTTGAAATTCTTTTTTTGAAGCCATTTCAGGGTGCTCATAATTTTATGTTTTGGATCATTATCTTGTTGCGGTACGCAGTTACAACCACTTCAGAACTCCTGAACTGAAGGCAATACATTTTCTCCTAAAATTACTCATATTTCTTCGAATTCAAGATCCCATTGATGAAAACAAGCTTTCCTGGACTAGACACAAACTACTACTACTACCAACACCATATTGAACCATATGAAGTATGTTTTTTCCTCGAATGCAGTATTCGATTTTTGCCAAAGATACCGTACTTTTTGTTCCCGAATAATTGAATTTTATTCTTTTCTGTCCAGAGAACTTTCTTCCAGAATGCAAATCCATCATTTTGATTATTCTTAGCGTACTTTAAACGAGGTTCTTTGTGCGTTTTTCGTAGCAAAGGTTTTGTTCGTGCGACTCTTCCATGCAGACCATTCTTTCTCATTTATTTCACACTCATTTCTCTACATGTACAGTAGAGGGATGGACATCGATATTAGACATTCTTAATATTTGGCAAATATCACCTGTAGTTACTCGTAGATTCGCAGTAGCCACTCTTTCAACCTATCTAGGTGTACGCTCTGAAATCTTACGAGGTCGTCCATACTTTGGTAGAGTTTTGATTATCCCAAAGCCTTTCCATTTCTTTATATCTGCATCAACAGTCGTAAATGGAATTGAAAGTTCTTCTATTTTCCTGTAATTCTTTCCAGACTCGTCTCGTGTGCAGTAATAAGAGTTCTCTTAAGATCTGTAGCCAGCTCTTTACCACGACAACCCATTGCTTGCTAATGACTCATACAGTCATCCGTTTTTCATGAAAATTCACAAAGAAAATTCTAAAATTCAGAATTGTGAATAGTGACATAGTCTCCAATTAATAAACAACCAATTACTAATAAAAAACTTTAAATTCTTCAAGCCGAAGGTGGACAAACGAAGAATTAAAATAATTTTATAAATAAATGTATGAAAACTTTTGCATTTTAACTTTTTCAATTTCCTCAAATTCTTTGATGTTTTACGTTATATGTTGGAGTTAAACTAATTTTTTTATTTATTAAATTTTTCGAAACGAACGATAAACTTTTCATAGCTATCGTATGCATGGTACGCTACAAAAGATGAGGACGAATATGGCTGAAATATTTCTCTGTACGAATACTTATGAGCGCCACTGTAAGTGACCAATGTATGGATTTCAGGTAAATAGGAAAAAGCAGGTAGATACAGAGAGCACTTTTGTAGGTTCCATGAAGAAAAAGGGAAGGTCAAGAAAAAGTATTTTATGTGGCCTTTGGAGGAGGGGCCAAAAGTGGTGTTAGCAGTTGTAGTTAGCTTTGCTGGGCCATGGCCCCTTAGGCCCAACTGGATCCGCTAATGCATTAATCATTTTCAAACTTTTATTCTTAATCCATATTCTCACTCTTAACATCTGCTTTACCATCCCTTACTAAATGACCCTACTCCTCTTTCTCAATGATTGATTGTGCCACCCTGTGCCTCATTCTTTACCGAAACGCCATCCTCAGTTATTAAAATTGAATTACAAACCAAATTTCGTAAAGTACAATATACTCAATACAGAAACAAATTAACTAAAATAATTAAAACTGCAAAATATAACTATTATAACAGTCAATTTTCCAAACATAAAGGAGACATGAAAAATATTTGGACGACCATGAAGAGTAGGGTGGGTTGAAAAAATTTAATTTAATGAAACATACTGAGAAAGATGCCCGAGTAGTCACTGATTAAGGAATAAGTCATATCTTTCAGAAATATTAATTTTGTTGCTGGCAACTATGAAAAAATAAGTTGCGAACAAAGGCCACAAAACATCCTTTTTAGCATGTTTCCTTAAATTAATTTTTCGCCTCACAGGTGTAAGGATCTCAACAATAAACTCAACTAATGCCAATCAATGTCTATCAGAAAACCATTAATAAAGATTGATTTTGCTTATTTTAAAATGTAGGACCTATATGTGTTTGACCTACAGTATCATGTGTATTTGTGTGCCTCCATGTGTGTTTGTGACCTATCATTTGTTTGACCTATCATGTGTTTCCTGATTCAGCATTTTATTTTCTTTTGTTTCAGATTACTAGCATAACTTGCAATGGCCTCTTCTGGTATAACGAGAAAAAGTGAAGCATTCTGTTTTTAGAACGCCAGCAGAGCTTCCTTGCAACCAACTACCAATTTGTGAGGATGTATTCAAAGCTTATCTCAAACATAAGCTCATTACTGCAACATTTAGCACTCAGAAATACGCTGAAATTATCGCGGAAGAGGTGAATTATATATATATCCGTGCTTCCATTCCAACAATCGACTTCAAAAGCATAGTAATTAAGGTAAAAAGATTAATTGAGAAGGGACAAGAACTTAGAAAATATCCCATGAGTAAAAGATCTTCCAGCACTTATCAAAGTAAATATGATTCCTTCAGAAATTTATTTCACATATGTTGCTGCAAGTGCTATGCCTCCGGTTTTCGAAAAGAAGTTAGTGTAAATGCGCTAGGGCGAAGAAAATCCCGAATGATGAATGGGAGTTCTGGAATGATCAACATACTGAACGAAAAATGATTATAGGTAAGTTGGACAAAGTGAAAACTTCAAAACTACAACAAATGGAAAACAGAAAGCATAAAAGACAATTCTTTAAAGATAAACAAAAGAGTTTTGTCCAGGAAATGCAGTTGAATCCTTCTGATATTGGTGAGATCAGCTCTGAAAGTGTTAAAGGTCATCAAAATGAAGATTTCGAATTGAGCGAGTACGAGTTAGATACAGAAGCTAGCACTTCTCAAAATCGACCCCAATATCCAGAATTATGCAAGGCAGTTGATCGATGCAAAATAAACAACCGTGATGCTTGTTTAATTGCTAATGCTGTCTTAAAAGTTCTTAATCTATTATCTGAAAATACTACGATTGTCCCAGCAAACCAGCAAACTACTTCGTCAGAGAACCTTGTGGAGAAGCATATAAAGAAAGAAGCATGAAGAACACAATAAAGGAATGGTTTGGCTTGGATTTGATGGAAAAATTGATAAAACTCTTTCAAAAGTGGGAGGATGCCAGCGGACTTTGAATGAAGACCACTATGTGTTAGTTTCATTTCCAGGAAACGAATATATTGATCATGTTTCTCCTGAAAGTGGAAGGGCAAGTGATATTGCTAAAGAAATTATATCAGTAATTACTGACACCAACTCTGCATCCACTTTAAGAGCAGTAGTTTGTGATGCAACTAATGTAAATACAGGTAAATGAAATGGAGTAATTAGAAAACTAGAGCTGACATTGGGAAGACCATTACAATGATTTATTTGCTTACTTCACACTAATGAGCTTCCCTTGAGAAAATACCTGGAAGTTCTTGACGGGCAAACGACAGGACCTAGAAGTTCACAGGGCAAAATCGGCAAGGATCTGAACTTTGATTCAAAGAACAGACCAATTGCAAAATTTCTACCTCTCGCTGGAAAAGTGCTGGACTTACCAGAAGAAGTACTAGCAGATCTCAGCAGTGACCAGCAATACCTCCATAAGGCGTCAGGGGCGCATTTACAGTGTGCGGGGCCTTGGGCAAACTATTTCTCGGGATGTATTATTTTAGTGTGTTAATGAATGACAATATTTTGTAATGCACATAACAGATATATTTTTTTAACACACACAAAACACACATGCGGAAGCCATTCGGCTGATTAATGTGATATTAAAGACTATAACTTAACTATGTACACATATAGTGTATACAGCTACATTCGTAGGTTACACAGTTGTAATGCACTTAATAAACATCTACACAGTTATTGTAATGCACTTAATAAACAGCTACACAGTTGTAATGCACTTAATAAACAGCTAAACTGTACAGCTTACTGTACTGTAGATAGAGTGTAGATTTGTAATGAATATTACATAGGACGCTTCCTGGCTTTTTGTTTGGAAAACTGCGTGATTGTGTCCTCGAAACTCACCGACTGCAAAACCTCATGATCTATGCTCAACAGCGCCAGGGGACGAAAGGCGCTCCTGGCCCATTGTGGAGCTAAGGTAATTTTTGATTAGTTTGAGTTTCGAGAATGAATGTTCACCAGAACAGTTCGTGACAAACAGACACAGGTATATTCTCAGTGTTATTTCCATGTTTGGGAATGTTCCTTTCAGTTCGTTTGTGTTAATATGCCGATAAAATCTGTTGCACATGTCTTCACGTTCCGTCTGGGATTCTGTTTCACTTTCGGTGAGTTTCATTAGGGCAGCGAACTGCACAACTTCTGTTACCAGCTCTTTCTCCAGATCAGCCGGATAGCATTCTACTAGATGTTAAGCTGACCGTCGAAGACTGTCGATCTCCAGGACTAGAAGGAAATACAAAAATCCAAATCTTTTCTGCAGGACAGCGTACGCTTCTAGACGAGTGTTCAGAGTGGTACACAGTTTATCAATTATTAGTAGAAATGCAGTGGTCCGAAATGAATCTCTTGGTGTCAGGTTCGTATCTTCGGCAGTTCCGATTTCGTCATGATGGCGCTTTCTCTGCTTTGTGCGTTCAATCGATTCCTTGTATACTCGATGACCACACTTTCCGATGCCCTGGTCCTCGAATTCGTCAAATCTTGATCTGAGATCTTCAACAAATTGCAGTAGTGGTTTCAGCAAGAGGGTGGCTGAGTCTAACGACATTCCTTGTTTTTGCAGAGATGCATTCGTTTTTTGAAATCGTTCGAGAATAGTGTTCCATAAAACAAATAAAATGGCTGTTTCGAGTTGTTGAAGTTGTTTAGACAATCCCCTGGCTTCGATCCTGGCTTCCGCAGTTTGGCTGGTATCTGCTGCTAGCTCATCCAGTACCACGATATTCTCGGCGTAGCCTTCGGTTAAAGATTGGACGGCATCTGATCTGGCTGACCAGCGGGTATCGGAGAGATCTTTGTAGATCTTTAGTTTCTCACTACGGGAACTACTATCGAGAACCTCTACATGTCGACGCCATCGGTATGTCGAGGAGACGAGAAACGTGTAGACATTCTGAATGAGCATAAACAATTCAACGGCTGCTGTGCAACTGTCCACTGCTGATTTACCCACAAGATTTAGTGAGTGGTACATGCATGGCACAAACTCAGCATACGGAGATTTTGACTTGATGTGGCTCTTTACGCCGTTGTATTTCCCTGCCATATTGCTTGCGTTATCATAAGACTGTCCTCTGCAGTCTCCAATTCGAATGCCATGCGTCCCCAGAAAGTTGAGGAGCACATCGGCGATTCCTTTCCCTGTATGTGTGTTCATAGGTATGAACTGTAGAAATCGGTCGACGGACTCAGACTCAACCACATATCGGACGGTGAAGCACAGTTGATCGGTGTGGGACACATCAGGCATAGAGTCGACGGATAGAGAGTAGTATTTTGACTGCTGGATTTCCGGATAATCGTCTGAAGTACTTTATCGGCCATCAACAGTATGAGTTCCTCACAAATGAAGTGCGAGAGATACGAGGTGTGTCCGCTACCTTTGTTGGCATGCTCGCTTATATGCGCAGCTTGAAAACTGTCATACTTACTTAAAAGTTCCAAGATTCCGTAATAGTTGCCGCTGTTTGGTGAACCGAAACGGGAGTCGTGTTCACGAATTGCTAGATTTTGTGACGTGATATACTTGATAACGTCGACACAGCGCCGCAAAACTTCCTACCAATAGTTGCACCCCTTTTCAAACTGGCTCACCAGTTTTGATTCAACACGGCCGGAGACAGACTCTCTAAACAACAAATATCTCATCGACTCCATAAGTTGCTCACATTTTCCGTGTGCTTCGACCGATTGTTTACCATGCTTCCAGTCGTTGAACCCGATTGTGAACTTGCTCTCCGCCCTCGACATTAATTTACAGACAAAACAGTAAACCGCCTGTGGACTCAGAATAGCACAGCTATGACACCTCAATCCTTTCATTCGTCTTCATTCGTCAGGCTATGTTTCTTAACAAATAATGTCTTCGTACATCGGCGTGTTGTACCACTTTCAGTAGTTGAAGAGTTACTGAAGTCGCTGTCATAATTTCGGCAATCTGATGTTCCCCGCTCTATCCAGAACTCTCTAAAGTCATCGGTCAGCACTTGTGGCCACAAACTAATGTCATTAATTGCATGTTCTGAAGCTGGTGGGCCTGCTGAACGCACTGACGTAGACGGGTCTTCTGAAGACGCAGCTGCTGATGTAGCGGAGGCAACTGGTGGGCCTGCTGAAGGGTTTTACGTAGACGAGTCTCCTGAAAATGCAGCTGCTGAAGTAGTGGAGGCAGCTGCTGGGCTTGCTGAACGCACTGATGTAAACGCGTCTTCTGAAAACGCAGCTGCTGAAGTAGCGGAGGCAGCTGGTGGGCCTGCTGAAGGGGATGACGTAGTTGCTGATGATTTAATCCAATGAGTCAGTTTCGGCACCGTCGCAAGAAACTCTTCTCTGCGCTTCCTATCCTCACGCTTTTCACTACCGGGTTTATATTTCCTCCTTCGATCCCGGTCACGACTCTTTTTCCATGTTGTACGTATTACAATGCCAACAATAAGAACACAAATCATGAATCTGCAACAAAAACAACAAGAAGTAAGTTAGTAACAACGTTAGAAATGAGTAACACTAACAAGAACAACAAATTAAACACTATCAAAGCGGATATTAGAATGCCTATGCCATGCCGAGTAAACTCGTCGCAGATGGCAAATACGTGACGTTTAATTTTTTTATTGAAATTTGCGGGGCCCATTGGGCGGGGGCCTTGGACATTTGCCAGGTGCGCCACCCCCTAAATGCGGCCTTGTAAGGTGTTTATCAATTTAAAACGGTCATGATAGAGGTCCAGCTATCAAATTGTTAGAAACTGATCAACCAGGGTCTCTCACTAATGCACGGTGGCTGACAAAAGCAAATCGTCTCTTACATTCTTACATGTCGCACGAAAATCCATCAGAGACACTTCAAAGGAATGTTCATTTTATAGTGAACTTCTATATTCCTGCATGGTTCTATATCAAAGCAAACTGGTCTTGCCAGGATAGGGCCAAAAACATTTTCTTCATGATTGAGCTCTATCAAAAACTATGATACATACAATCGACCAAGACATTATTCGTCCTGTGTTACAAAACAGCTGTTACTTTAGTCATCCTGAAAATATCCTTTTATCTGCTATCGCTGACGAGAATAAAAATATTCGGAAGCTAGCAGTCGAAAAAGTGCTACAAGCGAAAAGGAGTGTTATACCGGGTGAAATTCGAATGTTTGAAAGATCACATATACTCTCCTTCTAAAACAGCTTCTAAGAGGTTAGGTGTGCTGTGCCGTCTCCGCGGTTTCTTCACCCCCTCAATTGCTGTCTCTGTACATGGGGCTTGTTCGCCCCTGTATGAAGTATGCTTCTCATGTGTGAGGTGGTTCAACCCACACAGCCATCCATACTTGACCGGGTGTAATCAAAAGCTTTTCGTCTCATCATTTCCCCGCCTCTTACTGATTATCTTCAATTTCTCTCTCTTCGCCGCAATTTTGCTTCACTTCTCTTTACTATAGCTATCATAATGGACATTGCTCTTGAACTCTCTAACTGCATGCCTCTTCATTTAAGGAGAGCTCGCAGTACCAGACTTTCTACACTTTCTCATTCCTATTTCTCATTCCTATTCCTATTCAATCCATCTTTCCTCCTGTCTATGACCTCCCATCTTACAAACGCAGAGTGTTTAGGCATCTCGAAAACCCCGGACCTTCATTTTGGCTCTCTTCTTCTTCTTTTATGGGAAGGGCGCTTTTGCGGTCATTTGCCCTTGGCCCCTCCTTCTTGCATTAAAAAAAAAGTATAGATGCCCGATACATTAGCGATTACGTAGGCAAATTCTCAACAGTTAGGTCCTGGTTCACTCCCAGCGGATAGCATCGGTTGGGGTGTAATAAAGTAGATAATAAAGAAAATTTGTGGTCTTTAAAATTCCTCCTGCTTCGTTTCAATGTGTCACGTATTTGGGTACAGTGTCAAGTTTCAAGGCCACGTCACGTCTACCCGATTGCAGTTATATGTAAAATAGAGAAATGAGCGCAAATGAGTGGAGAGAATGTAAATAAAACACATTAAATTAAATTAAAGTCATTTCACGACAGGGGTTGAGCCAGCCACCTCCTCTGTTTTTGGTCTGGCCCAGGTAACACTTGGGGCACACTCAGCCCTACATAGATGGTAAATGAGCTTCCTCGATTTCACCGTATCGCACACACACACACACACACACACATATATATATATATATATATATATATATATATATATATATATATATATATATATATAAAGTAAAACCAACGGTCTTTCTTCTTGAAAAGGCTTCGGAAGGTCTATCTTCGATCTTCAGTGAAAGCACTTGACGATATTTAGTGAGAGGAAAAGGTTCATAATCATACTTCTTCGTATGTTAAGAAATTACATAAAATTTTGAAAACCACAAAATAATTGAGTTGCATAAGAAAATATGGCATTTGGGTAGATTTGTTTCCATAAAATCCGATTTTCTATCATCGTGACTGAAAAATCTTTTGTTCTACAGGGTGTCACAAAAATCAATGTGCACCTAGTGCCCGAATCATTTGCAGAGGTGCAGAGTAACATTTGGGACACCCTTTATAAGTTTTCGTTGTATGACTGAGAATTCAAAAACTACATGAATATGATTCCGGCAATCTAATATTCAGAATGGTATAATGAAATAGATGCAGATATGCATAGAATATGCTATACACAATGGCGTGGTTAGCGCCCCGTACTCCCCCCCCCCGCCCGCCGGACTGGCGATTTCCGGAAAATAATTAAATTAATTAAATTATTTTAATTTATAATTTCACTCTAAATTTGAATTTTTATTTATAATTAAATATTTAATAAATCCAAAATTTGAGTTTATATTTTTAGTCCTAAAATTCTTACACTTACAAATGCATATTATGATAGCTTTCAGTGGCGTATCCTCGTTTTTTTGGGTGTCTGTAACCCTCATCAGTTTCCCCAAAATTTAATTATGTCGTTTGCCATCCCATAAATTGCCATCCCATAAATGAAGGAAATAATGGCCATAGAATATTGAAGAATTACCATTTTACATAGAGTATAGGCTTACTCCAACGTGGTTACTGCAACAATGTATGTGTTTTATTCAAATTAGATAGATTTTTAGTTTGTATTGAAATGAACGAAGCTGTACCGTTTGTTTTTATTTCTTACATGTCGAAACACGAGTGCATTCCTGATCAAGAGTCCATACAACGCTTACACGCGAGGAATGATGATGATGGTGATGATGATCCCGTAATCTATTATATATTTTCGCCTGTCTCTTTGTTTGTTTGTTTTCTGTCCTTTATGCATGCGCAAACCGTTTGACCTAGAGCTACCAAATTTGGCACGGGAACCTCTTATGGGATGAAGAATGTCAACACAGAGTCGGTCAGCCTGTCTGTTTGTCTGTTTGTTTGTGCGAATAGATACATTAAGTTAATGTGGCAATGTTTTTTTTGCAGTTTTTGAAAATCCCAACAACTTTACCATGCCACCAAAGAACGGGAAAGTTTGGGCAGATCTACATCAGCAGCCAGAAAAAATAAAGCCCGGAAGCAGGAAAGCTCACAAGAAAGACAGTCACGCCTTGAAGTTGACCGTGAAACGACATGCAACAGCCAGAGCAAGAGAAAACCTCCAAGAAAGACAATCACGTCTTGAAGCTGTCCGAAAAAGTGTAGCAGCTACTACAGCAAGAGAAACACCCCAAGAAAGACAATCACGCCTTGAAGCTGACCGTGAACGACATGCAACAGCAATGTGAAATTTATCCCGGCAACGGCGGGTACCTCATCTTAGTGTAGGTATATACTGACAAAACTCTACCAAGGTGTGGACGAACTTGCAAGATTTCAGAACGTACACATAGATGGATTGAAAGAGTAGCTACCTCGAATCTACCAGTGACTGCAGGTGATATATGTCAAGTATTAAGAACGTCTAATATCGATGGCCATCCCTCTACTGTATGGCGTAGAGAAATGAACGTGAAATGAATGTGAAATAAATGAGAAAGAATTGTCTGCATGGAAGGGTTGCACGAACAAAACCTTTGCTATGAAAGGCGCACAAAGAACCTCCGTTAAAGTATGCCAAGAATCATCAAAATGATGGATTTACATTCTGGAAGAAAGTTTTCTGGACAGACGAGAATAAAATTCAATTATTCGGAACAACGAGGAACGGTATGTTTGGCGAAACCCAAGTACTGCATTCGAGGAAAAAATCCTTCTTACGTTTAAACATGATGATGGTAGTTTGCTTCTTGTCCAGAAAAGCTTGTTTTCATCAATGGAATCTTAAATTCGAAGAAATATGAGAAAATTTTAGAAGAAAATATATTGTCTTTAGTTGAGGAGTCGCGAATTGGTTGTAACTGGGTACTGCGAAAAGATAATGATCCAAAACATAAAATTATGAGCACCCTGAAATGGCTTCAACAAAAGAATTTCAAGGTTCTCGAGTGACCAGTCAAAGTCCAGATATCAATTTACTCCAGAATTTATGATATGATTTGAAAAACAATCTGTCCGCAAGAGAAACCCTTCGAATCTGTATGAATTGCAACAATTTTCTTTAAAGGAATGGACTAAAACTTCTCCTGAGACATGTCGGAACTTTGTAGACAAATACCCATAACGAATCATGAAGTCATTCTGGCAAAAAGTAGACACACAAAGCAGTAAATATTTTTGTAAATAAACGTACGAAAACTTTTGCATTTCAACTTTTTTTATTTTCTTCAATTTCTTTGATGTTTTACATTATATGTTGGAGTTAAACTAATTTTTTATTTGTTAAATATTTCCAACGTGAGGTAAACTTTCCATAACTATCTCGTGCGTGATACAAAAGATAAGGACGATTATATCCCAAACATTTCTCTGTACGAATACTTATGAGCGCTATTATATATATATATATATATATATATATATATATATATATATATATATATATAAAGGGAAGGTTTGTTGAAACACTTGTGTGTCTAAAAGTTATAACTAAAACACTTAAAAATTAGTAAAAATTTAATAACGTGAATTATAAAGTTTTGTTTTTAAAAACATTTAATTCTTCGCATTTTAAATAAAATGAAAAGAAGATTTAATGAATAAAATAAAATATAAAAAAAGAAAAAGACAAAAAGGAGGAAACAAGCTAAAAAATCATTAAAAATAAGACATATTTGTTTCTTTACAACATTTCCAAACAATGAATGGTTGTACGATGAAAAATTAAAAGGGAGAAATTACAAAACTTAAGTAGAAAGTAGAAAACTTGATTTATGAAATTAATTAAAGAAAGTTTCATTTTATGCAACAAAATAAAGTAGAAATTTAACTCTGCACAATCAAAACACATTCTGAATTGAATTAAAGAGCTTAAAATGATTGAATCTACTTAGGCTCTTTTCGGTGCTACTGTAGTATGCGGTCTACCGTTAAGTTTCTACTGTAGTATGCGGTCTACCGTTTAGTTTCTGCTGTAGTATGCGGTCTACCGTTAAGTTTCTGCTGTAGTATGCGGTCTACCGTTAAGTTTCTACTGTAGTATGCGGACTACCGTTCAAAATATTTAAAAGGAATTGAAAATGAATTGAAAGGAATTATAATTAAATTTACACAATTAAGGAATTATTAAAGGTTAAACATACTACTACCGCATACTTAGCGGTAGACCGCATACTACAGTACGCCCTTGATGATTGGTTAGGTTAAGTCGTGATAGTTTCGTTTTTTTAACGAAAATATCACGACTTACCTAACCAATCGTCAAGGGCGTACAATTAACCTAATAATAAAATATAAGAAGATAAGAAGCTATAATTAAAAGGTAGACCGCCGAATCGTAGGTAGACCGCCGAATCGTAGGTAGACCGCATACTACAGTAGCACCCTCTTTTCCGTTCTACCCCAGCAACAAAAAATTAATTTATATATTATTTTCTACTGTAGTTTTACTTGCTGAATTCAGTAATATATATCTTATTTTGGAGAAATTAATAATAAAAGAGTTATAGTCCGCTTATTTTATTTAAAAGTAGAGATTGCATTTAAGATTTCAATAAAAATGTCCTTTCCTTTTTGTCTTCTCCTCCACAGAAATTCACATAAATAAGAATCTATCATATTTCTAGATGTTCTCCAATGTCTCTTGTTCCTTTGTTTAGCTAAATCAACTGTACGCCCTTGACGATTAGTTAGGTTAGGTCGTGATATTATCGTTAGTTAGCTTTATAAGGTTAACTAAAGAAGGCTGGGGTAGTCCGTTATTTCCTTAACTATGTTTATGAAATTCCATTTATCATCCATAACAATATCTACAAAAGAGAGAAAAAAATTAATGATTATAACCATAACTAATTAAAGCACGAATACTTTCTCCAAAATAAAATATCTATTATTGAATTCAGCAAGTAAAACTACACTACAAATTGTTGCTGGGTGTAAACGAAAAGATCCCTACTACTTTAAAACACAACACCAAAATGAACGAAAGTTTTATAAGTGACTCTGTTACTCCTCTGATTTAATGACAACCTAAAAACTTGTATGACAAGATATGAATTGTGGTAATAGTGAGTAACTATTGGTAATTTATTAAACTAACCTAACTTTCCATTAAATGGTAGAAGAAGAATAGAAAAACAAAGCATAAATGAGAAGGCATTTGCTTTCATTAATCTCATTTGACACACACACTTTAGAATGTACTGAACACGAAAGAGAATTAATCTATAGAATTAAACGCCCACAAAATTCCGGATGTTTCGAGATACACGGACGAATGATAATGTGGAGAAATAAGTATAAAATGAATATTTTTCCGAAACTAACAATTAGAAGTCACTCGTACAACGGACTCAACAACAAGAGCAAAGATGGTTGAATCAAATCCTCGGATACTTTTGCTAATATTTGCTTTAGTGATCAGATTTGCATACGGAGAGAGTAGTGAATCTACGATCACAGGACTTTACAGTCTTTTTGAAGAGATTGGACTCTCTCCTGCATGCGTGTCACAAACTCTGTCACTTTGTGAAAAGTCTGCAAGAAATTCTCTCTTGTTCGGAATGAAAAGTCATTTGTATTCAATGGATAAAGCGACCGATACGTTGAAGGAAATCTCGAAACGTCCACGTAATTGTGACGATATTTTTAACCTTGGTGACAAAGAGTCCGGAGTTCGAACAGTTTACCTTTTGGTTGTTGTGAAAACCGACCCGTTTCTGTTTACTGCGACCAAACTACTGATGGAGGTGGGTGGACTGTGATTCAACATCGCGAAGCTCTTCCAGAGAGAGAAACTTCTTCCGGAGATGGGTAGTACCAACTTGCTTTCGGAAATCTCAAGGGAGAATTCTGGCTTGGTCTCGACAACATTTACGCCATCGTCAGTAACACTCTGATGGAACTTAAGGTGGATCTTGAGGACTTCGAGGGAAAAAAGAGTTTTGCCAAATACGAACACTTTTACATTGGAGATACCACTACCAAATATTTACTGGATTTAGGAGAATATTCCGGTACTGCCGGGGACTCATTTACGCGTCACAGTGGTCAAAGGTTTTCAACGAAAGATCAAGACAACGACATTGATCCGAATAGAAGTTGTTCAAAGACATTCCGTGGTGCATGGTGGTATGAAAACTGCCACTCCTCCAACCTAAATGGGTATCAGTATGAAGGAAACCACACTTCCTTCGCTGATGGCATCAACTGGAATAATTTTCGTGGGTATAAGTACTCCTTAAAGAAAACGTCTCTGAGCCTCAGACCGAAGTTCCGAAATGAAAATTAATATAAATTGGAGATGTTATTTAATACATTTCTTATTTGTAGATTAAAAGAAGTGTGATAAAGAATGTTATTAATTTGCCCTTTTAATAATAATAATAATAATAATATTAACTCGTTCAGCACCTACTTCGTTTCTAAAAGTTTTGGAAAATAATTTTATTTATTGTGGATAAAACTAGTTTTGGGCAAAAGAGGAGAAAGTAGTTTAAAGAGTTTAGGTAATTAAGTTAGTAAGTGATTGTGCCCTTTTGTGAGTCCTCATTTTAAGCTCATTGGAGTCCTTTTATACACAAATTTGAATCCTCGTTTGGTTCCTTGTCTCGTTTTGCTCTCTCAGCTCACGGTTCGAACTCCACAATATAGTTTTGTTTACCCGGATAGGTGGACTCTCATTTTCCTGATATCATAGGGCCTAAGTAATCTTTTACATTAAAGTATATATTATATCTATGAATATATATTGTAATTTGTTGCTGATTCGTTATTCGTCAATTATTTTTAAGGGAAATGGTACTAAGAGTTGATTGAGGTATTTCGTATGTGTAAACTTAGTAATAAATTGGTAAATTGCTAATTTTAGTTTCATTGCGCCTGTATCGTTTTAAACTCTGTCTTTTAAATTTCTTTTTTCTTCTTGTTCTCAAATTTGTCATTCTTGATTTGACTGTTCTTGAAAGTTTTTAGCATAAGACAAAGAGTACAGGTGAACCAAGACCACTTGGAGTAGTAGATTGTAGACACCAATCGACAGGGAAGTATTCCTGCGGGGACATTACTTAAGGGACATGGAGTGCTGGAACTCCCGTTTCTCCTGTATTAGCAAAAAGTACAAGGGTGACTTCGAAAGTTTTTTACATAAAAGCTTTAGTTGAGAATGAACAGAGAAAAGACAAAATTATACTTGGTACATAAAAAGTACAAGTCATCCAATGTTCCCTGGAAAAGATCAGAGAAAAGACATTGAAGTCTTTATTGGCTAATGATTAAACAAATAAAATTACTTAACCATTTTTTATGTATATTTATGCTTTCATTATTCCATTTAGAACACACTAAATGTATCTGAACTGCGCATGCGCGTTAGTTCAATTCATTTCAATTAAATATGTTTAGTTCAGGAGAGATGTCGGGATAGTTTTCATACAAATCAATTTATATTATAAATAATTACAAAAAGTTTAATACGTTCGAGTTGATGCATTCTGAAATAACAAATGCATATTTACAGTAGGTTTGTTTACTTATGAATGTAATTTATTGCGTATCACGATTTACTTAAATCTATATTTACATTTCCCTCAAATTACCTAATTTTATGCGATGGTTTTGATTCTCTAAACTTGTTCGTGACAGCAAAAACAGTGGTGTAGTGCTGTGGGAACGCGTGGGAACGGCGTTCCTTACTTTTTTTGGTAGACGGAATGGCGTTCCCTCACTATTTCAAATAAATCCGAACTTACAAATCTCTAACGTCATGAAATTTTAATTCCCACCCCCCTAGAAGAAATATGAGAAAGAATCATTAACTGTTTCATTTCTTTTAGCTTCGACTGAGGCAATGCTAGCCTATAAAGATCTGGTGAAACAGTCACTACGGCGTACCAGTTGTTAACTTTTTTTTGTTAATCATTCCAGTTGTTAGCTATTTTTATTGATCGTACTGGCTGTTATATATCTAATGACACTGGAAATACTGCATCTTCAACCTTGGAATATATCCTAATATCCACTGCATATGACCTCAAAATATCCCTGAAATTGGTCAGATTTCAAAAGATTTCCTGGGGGGCTCACAATGCCCCCGGACCCCCAGCTGTATGGGCTCGCCGCGCTCCCCATTGTCCACCCCGCATCTGAGTAACACTTTCAAAATGCGTTCCCTCACTTCTTTATTTAGCACTACACCACTAAGCAAAAATAATATGACGAAGTACCGCTACAGAATCTGAAGTCACACGATGAGCACACATCCAACTATTGAACAAATCCAACATCACTTAATCTCGCTGATTCGGGAAGCATTGTTGCAATGTGGCCAAAATGTTATCCCTTAAATTATGTCTAATAAATTATTGTTAAACTTTCTAAAGCAAGTTTGTGTGGCAATATTTATAAAGTTCATTCGTGGAATACAGTTTTTGTTTATCAAAATACCTCTAAAATTAATCCTTATTTTTCATTTACATCATACGTGGGATGACCTGAAGATCAGGGCTCCCAGCCTTCTTTAGTTAGCTTATAAAGCTAACTAACGAAAATATTACGACCTAACCTAACCAATCGTCAAGGGCGTACAGTTGACCTAACGATTGGTTAGGTTAGGTCGTGATATTTTCGTTAGTTAGCCTTATAAGGCTATCTAAAGAAGGCTGGGGCCCTGATCTTCAGGTGATTCCATACGTGAATCAGATTAAATCTTTATATGAAGCACGTGAAATTTGTAAACTTGTTCAGAAGTAAATCGGAATTCAAATTACGTTTAGCCAAAAAGGTATTTCATCAATAATTGTTGAAAAATGATATTTCACTTAATTCTCTATTTTCACAATACAGTTTTATCGTTTACGTAAGTAATTAGATAAGAGTAATTAGATAACAGTAGTAAAGGTGTTGCATAATTGTGGAACTTTATTTAATTAAAATTAAGCTCTACTTATTTTTCCTTCCTATGCGTGGAATCATATTTCGTAATACACTGTTTTCACTCACATAATATTCAAGAAAAGAGAAAGGTATTCTAATTTCAGCATCTATAAACTGGTGTGTAGCCATACCCGGTGGCCAAGAATCCTGAGGCAGACCCCTGAAAAAAGTTTAAAGGGCAACTGCCTCTTTTGCATTTGGGAAATATAAGGCAAACCACCATTTTAAATCTGGAATTTCTTCAATTCAAAACCCAACTAATTCTGAATGATATAACTCGTAAATTGATCTGTCATCCTCGATTCTTCATGCATGCCAATAACGACGCCAAAACATACAGTATATACCCACATTACGGAACCATCATCATCATCATTATCTCTCGCGTGTAAACGTTTTATGGGTTCTTGATCAGGAATGCACTCGTGTTTCGACATGTAAGAAATAAAAACAAAAGGTACAGCTTCGTTTATTTCAATACAAACTAAAAATCTATCTAATTTGAATAAAACACATACATTGTTGCAGTAACCACGTTGTAGTAAGCCTATACTCTATGTAAAATGGTATATTGTTCAATATTCTATGGCAATTATTTTCCTTCATTTATGGGATGGCAATTTCTACATATACAGATTAAACGACATAATTAAATTTTGGGGAAACTGATGGGGGTTACAGACACTATAAAAACGACGATACGGCACGGAAATCTATCATAATATGTATTTGTAAGGTAAGAATTTTAGGACCAAAAATATAAACTCAATTTTGGATTTCTTAAAAATTTAATTATTTACAAAAAATCAAAATGAAATTGAAATTATTATTTAAAATTATTTAATTAATCTAATTATTATCCGGCGGTTGCCCACCCCGGCTGTGGGGGGTACGGGGGCGCTAACCACGCCACTGTGTATAGCATATTCTATGTATATCTGCATCTATTTCATTATACCATTCTGAAGATTAGATTGCTGGAATTGTAGTTTTTGAATTCTCAGTCATACAATAAAACTTATAAAGGGTGTCCCAAAAGTCACTGTGCACCTACACAAATGATTCAGGCAGTAGGTGCACATTGATTTTTGTGACACCCTGAACAAAAGATTTTTCAGTCACGATGACAGAAAATTGGATTTTATTGAAACAAATCTACCCAAATGCCATATTTTCTTATGCAACATAATTATTTGTAGTTTTCAAAATTTTATGTAATTTCTAAACATACGAAGAAGTATGATTATGAACCTTTTCTTCTCACTAAATATTGTCAAGTGCTTTCACTGAAGATGGAAGGCAGACTTTCCGAAGCCTTTCAAGAAGAAAGACAGTTGGTTTTACTTTATATATATATATATATATATATATATATATATATATATATATATGTGTGTGTGTGTGTGTGTGTGTGTGTGTGTGATACAGTGAAATCGGGGAAGCTCATTTCCCCTATATGTGGGGTTGACTGTGCCCCAAGTGTTACCTGGGCCAGACCAAACAGAGGAAGTGGCTGGCTCAACCCCTGTCGTGAAATGACTTTTAATTTAATGTTTTATTTACATTCTCTCTACTTCATTTACGCAGATATAACTTTGTGATTGGAGGAGTCCAACGGAGAAAAAAAGTTTCACAGAGTAAGAAACAAGTATGAGATGTAAGAAATAAACCCAGAATGTTGGGCCTGTCTCTAAGGTGATCGGGGATACGAGTAAGGTGCTGTACAATCTGCTCTAGGTCATTTAGGATAGAAAAGTTGTAAGCTAGTTCACCAGGGATGTCAGTGAGATGGGAGGAAAGCCGAAGGTGGTGGTGAATGTTGAAATCTCCTAAAAATGGAGATTTCAGCAAAGGAAGAGCAGGAAAGAATATATTCCACTTTGGAAGTGAGGTAGTCAAAGAATTTTGTATAGTCAGTAGAATTAGGAGAAAGATAAACAACGTAGATGTATTTAGTTTGAGAATGGCAAGTAAGCCGTAGCCAGAGGGTATAGAATTCGAAGATTCGAGTTAGGGAATATGGGAACAAGTTAGGTTATTGCGTACATATACGCAACATCTACCTTTGGAGTGAAACTGAGTATAGAGAAAGTAAGATGGTACAGAGAATGGGTTGCTGTTAGTCGTCCCAAACACATGAGTTTAAGTTAGGAAAAGATGAGGTAGGTTTGGAGGAGGAGAGGTGGTGTTCAACAGATTGAAAATTTGAGAAAAGGCCACGAATGTTGCAGAAGTTTATGAAAAGTGAATCAGACAGAGGTCCAGAACATCTCGAATGGGCCGTAGTAGATCCAGCCATGCTGCCCGTGTCTGCGTTCCCGGTATCGGCAGCGGGGGAGCCAGAAGTGGTGGCATTTATGGTCCCCTTCCCAGGGGACTCCGAGGCTCTTGAAGTTGATGCCATTTTTTGTTTTTAATTTTGAAAAGATTATGTAGTGTGGAAGATGCATGTGCATGTAGTAAGGATTAGGGAGAGAAGTGCGTGTTTGAGAGCATGCTGGACTTCTCACAGGGTAGTTGAGACACGGAAAAAGTTCAGCTAATGAAGACAGTGACAGGAGAAACGGAACGGGAGTTCCAGCACTCCCTCTCTTCTTTCTAGCGTCCCCCTGTATTAAGGTAGGTTGATTTTCCGCATTTTTTTAGATATCGACTTTGGACTAGTCGAGATAGTCAGGGCTTAATATGATAATAACTGGCAAAAAATTTCAGATCCCTAGCTTTAACCGTTTTTTGAGGAAACCGTTTCAAAAATCGTCAAAAAATCGTACCGAAAAATACCGCATTTTCGCAATTTTCAGCCGAAAAAATCATGCTATTTTCATAAAAAAATCCTGAAAAAAGTTACAATTTTATTGAAAAAAAGTATTTAGATCCCAAGATCATCATAATTTTCACTGTAAGAGCCCTTAGAAGCAAAGGAAGGCCTCATCTGGCGGCTTAGGGCTTTGGCCAGAATGTGTTTGTGCCTTGATTCGAGTCCATAAATAGTATGGGAAGCTTCAGATGTCAGCTTCACGGCCCTTTCAACACTCTGAGAATGTGAAGGCAGATCAGGCAGCTCCAGCTTGGTGCCATTCAGCAATGCTTCTTGAAACTCCTGGTCAGAAAAGTCTTCTGTGAGAGCAGGTTCACAGATGCCACTTTGAGAAAGGTTGATTAGTTCTGACCAGTGGGTAGCTTCAATGTTGATGGCTGTGATCTTCTTCAGCCTCTTCTTGGCTGATCCCACTTCTGAAAGAATAATAATAATTTATTTTTTATTCCAGTTTAAGATTTAATCCTATTAGAATCAGAATTGCTGATTTAAATTAACTTAAATTAAAAAAAAAAACCCGAGTTCTATAAATTCCCATAATCGAATTTTTTTTCAGAAAGAAGGTAAGATTATTTCCATTATCAGAGGGGGGGGGGGGAATTGGATAAGAAAATGTGAAAAAAATTCGATTATGGGGATTTATAGAACTCGGGCCTTTTTTTTATTAAATAAATCCCCATAATCAAATTTTTTTTTCACATTTTTTAAAATTATTAATGCTTACCTGATGGACAGAATTTTCTTGAGAGCAGCTTCTCTCACTTCCAAGTCATCAGACTTCATCATGGAGTACAGCACATTCTCGGGCAGCAAGGCAAAAGCATTGTACTTCAGGTTCTTGAATTATTTTAACTCCAACACAGAATGTAAAACATCAAACAATTTGAGGAAAATGGAAAAGTTAAAATGCAAAAGTTTTCGTACATTTATTTATAAAATTATTTTAATTCTTTGTGTGTCCACCTTAGGCTTGAAGAATTTAAATTTTTTTATTAGTAATTGGTTGTTTATTAATTGGACACTATTCACAATTCTGAATTTTAGAATTTTCTTTGCGAATTTTCATGAAAAACGGATGACTGTACGAGTCATTGGCAAGCAATGGGTTGTCGTGGTAAAGAGCTGGTTACTTCGAATTCCATTTACGAATGTTGATGCAGATATAAAGTTAGATGCGTTGAAAGAGACGCTCCTCCCAAACTCCAAAGCCCAGTTACTCGGAAGTAGTTCAGCAAGCCAGATCTCCAAGAAGCGCGTCGGGTAGCGAGGGAAACGAAATCCCCGCCTCCAACTACCCCCCTGAAGGTGGGGTGGAAACGTAGCATGCAGGGGTAGCGGTCAACCCCCCTCCCATTCAGGAAAAGACCCCTGCTCCCGATCTCACAATGATGAACAGGGACGGTCCAATGCCGAGAGTCGGCATCATTGCCCTCTTCCCTGCCTCCCATTGCAGAGGCGAGGTGTTCGATTACGCCTCGCTCGGTGCGCCTCGGTGCGCAGTTACCTCCGCCTCCCACCGAAGAAGGAGAGGCACGCGCGGCCGTCAGGGTATAAACACCGCTAACAGACCCTCACCAAGCCACAGAGTAAGGGAGGGGCCTCCTATCCCCCAAAGGTTGTGCCACCCATCCCCCAGGCAGGCGAACCCTGCCTCAGGGAGATCGAGGGAGCAGGACGGGTGGGTAACTGTTAATAGGCGCCCGTCCCAAAGGGCTCCTCAACCGGTCTCCGCGGCGAGGCCACCGATGGAGAATCTCACCCTATTTGTGTCGCGAATTCAGCTCTCGAACGAGGCAAGCGATATTCGACACATGATCGAAGAAATCATTGGTGAACACAGTATAGTGATAGTTAATAAACTAAACACGAAATCTCCGTATTATAACTCTTTTAAAGTAATAATTAAAGGTGTAAATGCGCATTTCAACCCGTATAATATGAGTCAATGGCCAGACGGTATTATTATTTTTAATGAGTTTATTCACTTTTCCAGGAGATTTGATAACAGGGAAAATAATAATAATAATAATAATAATAATAATAATAATAATAGCCGCCCTAACGGTAATGCCTGAAAGTTGTACTGTTGATAATGTATAATAATAATAATCTTACTAATAATAAATTCTCTATCAGTCATGGCGGATAACTTGTTGAAAATAGTTCATATAATGTAAGGTCAGTGAGGAATTCAACTGTAGCTGTTCATAAAATCTGCGACAGTGCAGATTTGATACTCCTGCAGGAGCACTGGCTACCTAAGCAAGAGCTAAAATTCCTCTCTACCATCCATGATGACTTTATGTATCATGCGTCATCAGCAGTAGACTTGTCAGATGAATTAATGTGGTGGTGTTGCTTTCTTATTAAGGAAAAATTTGTCAAAACATATAAAATTTTTAACAAGCGATAATGTAAGGTTGTTAGGCATTGAATTACAAGTGAACAATGATTACATATTAATTGTAAACTGCTATTTACCATACAACAACGGCAGTAATCTAGATGAATACATTGATTTGGTGTACAAAATTAAGTCATTATCAGATAACCCCAAATATTCTCACTGTATAATAATGGGGGACTTTAACGCACATGTGAACTCGGAATTCTTTGTAGAATTGGGTAACATGTGCGAGTCGGCTAATTTAAGTATAAGTGATGTAGATGTATTAGGGGTAGCCAGTGATAATTTTACATACGTTAGCGATATGAGTGGTACCACCAGGTGGATTGATCATTGTCTCACTAGTAATAATCTAAAGGATCGAATTGTTAGAGTTCATATTTTGCATGATTTCCTTCTTTTTGATCATAGACCATTAGAAATATTAATTAACGTTACCAATTTATGCGCAACACGACTTAACAAGAACTCAATAGGTAAGAATAATCGCGTCCATTGGTCCAATGTTAATATGCAGCAGAGAATAGAATACAAAGACAGAACATGTCACCTCTTTAATAATTTAGAAATTTTGCACCTTGCCTGTAATAATCCTTGCTCAAATGATTCTCACTGTAAACTCATAGATAGGTATTATAGTAAGATAATATCCCTGTTAAAAGAAGCGGGAAGCCCCCTGATTAAATCTTACAACTATCATACTAAGGTTATTCCTGGATGGAATTTTTATTGCCCCCCTGAAGAGGGAATCGAAAGACGCCTATGATTTGTGGTGCTTTCATGGTAGACCGAGATTAGGACCAGTATACATGAATATGTGTAGAAGTCGGGGTCAGTATAAGGCGGCCAAAAGGGATGTAAACAGGAAGAAGGGTCTATTCGAGCATCAAAAGCCTGTGAAGCTCGTATAAATAACGATAATAACAAATTTTTGAAATTTGTTAAGAATCAAACGGGGGTAAAAATGTCCTCCCTCCGACAATCGATGGGGTGTCGGGGAGGATGAAATTGCAAAGCTGTGGAAAAACCACTACTCCAACATTCTTAACAGTGTGAGTAGGGATAATCTTAAGATAGATTGCAGGGAAACGATTGTGGGAGGGACAAGGGAAAATATTTTGATATCATTTTCTGAAGTTTATGCCGATGATATGGTGTTAATAAGTCCCTCTGTTAAAGGTCTGGATCGGATACTAAACGTCTGCGAAGTGTATTCGCAGAAACATGATATTCTTTTTAATGTTACAAAAACTAAGGTTATGCAATTTCATCCTAAAAGGTGCAATCAGCCAGCTGATATAAGGTTTAAAATGAATGGTGAAGTAACTGAGGAAGTACAAGAGTTTAAGTATTTGGGTCAAACTATTACTAGCTCCTTGAGTGATGACTCGGATATAAGAAAACAATTTGGAAGCCTGTGGCTAAAGCGAATATGACCATAAGGAGCTTTCGTTTCTGTACAAGTGAAGCTAAAGACACACTCTTTCGTACTTCCTGCAGTAATATATACGGTCAGCAACTCTGGGTGAATTATAAAAAAGGTTCTGGCAGAACCCTAAATTTGCTGTACAACAGGTCTTTTAGACTCTTAAATAAATTACCCCCGTGATGCTCAGCTTCGCAAATGCTTGCTACCCACAATGTCCCGAGCTTCCCGGAGGTAACAAGACGTGCTCAACACAGTCTAATGCAAAGAAAAAAAATCAACCAATCCGATCATCCAAGCTATCCATGAGTCCTGCCATTTATCCTCTAAGCTATGGACTTCTTGGTACGAAAACGTCTGTCTGTAGCTCCACTTAACTTCGACACAGTGCAGTATTATTTCTGATCAATTGTATATATTTCTATCCTTAGTATATGAACTGGCATTGCGTTAATAATGTTTGTCATATGGACTATAGTCTGCCAATAAACCTTTTCATTTTCATAAAGAAATGGAAAAGCTTTGGGACAATCAAAACGCACAAAGAACCTCGTTTAAAGTACGCCAAGAATAATGAAAATGATGGATTTGCATTCTGGAAGAAAGTTCTCTGGACAGAAAAGACTAAAATTCAATCATTCGGAAACAACGAAACAGTATCTTTGGCGAAAATCGAATACTGCATTGGAGGAAAAAACATACTTCATACGGTTCAATGTGTGATGGTGGTGGTGGTACTTTGCGTCTAGTCCAGGAAAGCTTGTTTTCATCAATGAGATCTTGAATTGAAGAAATATGAGTAATTTTAGAAGAAAATGTATTGCCTTCCGTTCAGGAGTTCTGAAGTGGTTGTAACTGCGTACCGCAACAAGATAATGATCCAAAACATAAAATTATGAGCACCATGAAATGGCTTCAACAAAAGAAACCCTTCGATTTGAATGAATTGCAAAACTAAAACTTCTAATGAGAGAGTTAGAAACTTTGAAGAAAAATACCCAAAACGAATCAATGTCATTCTGGTAAAAAGTGGACACACAAAATGTTAAATATGATAATTTATTAGTAAATGTACGAAAACCTTTGCATTTTAACTTTTTTCCTCAAATTCTTTGATGTTTTGCATTATATGTTGGAGTTAAAAATTTTTTTTATTTGTTAAATTTTTCCAAACAAACGGTAAACTTTGCATAACTATCTTATGCATGGTACAAGTGATAAGGAGGATATATAACTTAAATATTTCTGTGCACGAATACGTACGAGCGCAATTATATTATATATATATATATATATATATATATATATAGATAGAAAAAGGGAAAGTTTGTTTAAATACGAGTGTGTGTCTAAAAGTTTACTGCTAAATTAATATTAAAAATTATTATAAATTTAATAAAATGAATTATAAAGTTTCGTTTAAAAAACACTTAATTCTTCGCATTTCAAATAAAATGCGAAGAAGATTTAATGAATAAAATAAAATATAAAAAGGAAAAGACAAAAAAGAGGAAACAAGCTAAAAAAATCATTAAAATAGGACATATTTGGTTCTTCACAACATTTCCACACAATGAATGGTTATACTGATTAGTAAAAAATTAAACGGAGAAAAAAATTCATGAAAGTACAGGGTGTCCATAAAGTCACGCATCATAGAAAATCTGCAATGTGTATTTATTTATGTTTCTATCAGGCCAATATGTTGAAGAGCATTCAAAGAAACCTGCTTTTTCGTTTACAAACATGTTTCGAGATTGGTGGGAATCATTTCGAACAAATACTTTAACAATCTTTATAAATATTAAAATATATGTATTTTCCTATGACTATGTTTCTCCTCTGATTTAATGACAACCTAAACACTTGTGTGACAAGACATGAATTGTGGTAATAGTGAGTAACTATTGGTAATTTATTAAACTAACCTAACTTTCCATTAAATGGTAGAAGGAAGAACAGGAAAAACAAAGACATAAATGAGAATGCATTTCCTTTCAATCTCATTTGAGACAATCACTTTAGAATGTGCTGAACAGGAAAAAGAATTAATCTATAGACTTAGGTACGCCCACAAAACTCCGGATGTTTCGAGATACACGGACGGATGATAATGTGGAGAAATAAGTATAAAATGAATGTTTTTCCGAAACGAGCTATTAGAAGTCACTTGAACAAACGGATTCAACAACAAGAGCGAAAATGGTTGAATCAAATCCTCGGATACTTTTTCTAATATTTGCTTTAGTGATCAGATCTGCATACGGAGAGAGTAGTGAATCTATGATCGCAGGACTTTACAGTCTTTTTGAAGAAATTGAACTCTCTCCTGCATGCGTGCCACAAACTCTGTCACTTTGTGAAAAGTCTGCGAGAAATTCTCTCTTGTTCGGAATGAAAAGTCATTTGATTCAATGGATAAAGCGACCGACACGTTGAAGGAAATCTCGAAACGTCCACGTAATTGCGACGATATTTTTAACCTTGGTGACAAAGAGGCGGGGGTTCGAACATGTACCCTTTCGATTGTTGTGAAAATCGACACGTTTCTGTTTATGCGACCAACTACTGATGGAGGTGGGTGGACTGTGATTCAACATCGAGAAGCTCTCCAGAGAGAGAACACTTCTTACTTCTTCGGAGATGGGTCGAGTACCAACTTGGTTTCGGAAATCTCAAGGGAGAATTTTGGCTTGGTCTCGACAACATTCATGCCACCGTTAGTAACACACTGATGGAACTAAGGGTCGACCTTGAAGATTTTGAAGGGATAAAACGTTGGGCCAAATACAAACACTTTCACATCGGATGCCACTGCCAAATATCTACTGGATTTAGGAGAATATTCGGGTAATGCCGGAGATTCACTTACGGTTCACAACGGTCAAGTTTTTCCACGAAAGATCAAGACAACGATATTGATCCGAATACAAGTTGTTCAAGACATTCCGTGGTGCATGGTGGTATGAAAAATGTCACTCCTCCAACCTAAATGGGTATCAGTATGAAGGAAACCACACTTCCTGGGCTGATGGCATCAACTGGAAGCATTTTCGTGGGTATAAGTACTCCTTAAAGAAAACGTCTTTGAGCCTCAGACCGAAGTTTCGAAATGAAAATTAATATAAATTGGAGATGTTATTTAATACATTTCTTATTTGTAGATTAAAAGAAGTGTGATAAAGAATTCTATTCATTTGTCCTTTTAATAATAATAATAATAATAATAATAATAACTCGCTGAGCAGCTACTTTGTTTTTGAAAAGTTCGGAAAATAATTTTATTTATTGTGGATAAAACTGGTTTAGAGCATAAAGAGTAGAAAGTAGTTTAAAGAGTTTAGGTAATTAAGTTAGTAAGTGATTGTACCCTTTTGTGAGGTCCTCATTTTAAGCTCAATGGAGTCCTTTTATTTTCGAATTTGAATCATCGTTTGGTTCCTTGTCTCGTGTATGCTCTCTTAGCTCACGGTTCGAGCTTGACAATATAGTTTTGTTTACCCGGATAGGTGGACTCTCATTATTTTCTGATGTCATAGGGCTTAAGTAATCTTTTACATTAAAGTATATATTATATCTATGAATATATATTGTAATTTGTTGCTGATTCGTTATTCGTCAATTACTTTTAAGGGAAATGGTACTAAAGAGTTGATTGAGGTATTTTGTATGTGTAAACTTAGTAATAAATTGGGTAAATTGCTAATTTTAGTTTCATTGCGCCTGTATCGTTTTAAACTCTGTCTTTTAAATTTCTTTTTTCTTCTTCTTCTAAAAAGAATAAAAACAAAGAATTCAGGTGAACCAAACCAGGTACTGCAGGCGGTTCTGCCGTGACATACGGTATGGACTCGTGAAAGTGGAGACCATTGTTTAAGTCAATAAATAACATTATCAATGCTGATAATAATAACAATAATAATAATAATAATAAAAATAATAATATTAATAATACGAGGGTGCACTCTCAAAACTTCAACTTAACCCTTTAAGCCCAGACTTTTTTGTAGGGTTAAGTTATAAATGCATGTATTTGAAACGTTCGCAGTTTGTACCTTCAGTCCTTAAAGGGTTAACCGTTAAGGTCTTTCTTAAGAGCGTGACACAAAACGATAGTGTTTCTGAAGAGGATATCAATAATATACAGTTGACGTAATACTTTTTCTCAGTATTACCAGAAATACAAGGGCGACGTCGAAAACTTTTTACATAAAAGCTTTAGTTGAGAATGAACAGAGAAATGACAAAATTATACTTGGTACACAAAAAGTACAAAAGTCACCCAATGTTCCCGGAAAAGATCAGAGGAAAGACTTTGGTGTCTTTATTGGCTAATGATTAAACATATAATATTACTTAACCATTTTGTAATGTATATTTACGATAGTACGAATGAAGGAAATTCAGTCGGTGTTTGAGGGCGAACAAATTTTAGATATGTTTCCATTATTCCATTTAGAACACATTAAATTTATCTGATCTGCGTATGCGCGCTAGTTCGATTCATTTCAATTAAGTTTATTTAGTCAGAAGGAAAGATGTCGGGATAGTTGTTTCAGACAAATTAATTTAAACCAAATTTACTACGTATGTTTACGAGGGTGGGCTGAAAAGTAATGCTTCCACTCACATAAATTTTAAACGGGATTTTATCGAAACAAAAGCAGATATGTATCTTAGTGTTTATTCTTCAAAACAATACATGGTGCTCTTCCAATATGTGCTCTACCGCGAAACTGTGATCTACCATATTCCAACTAATATTCCATATTCCAGGCTAACTAACGAAAATATCACGACTTAACCTAACCAATCGTCAAGGGCGTATAGTTGACCTAACGATTGGTTAGGTTAAGTCATGATATTTTCGTTAGTTAGCCTTGTAAGGCTAGTTTCACGGTAGAGCACGTATTGGAATATGGTAGATCACAGTTTTGCGGTAGAGCACATATTGGAAGAGCACCCAATACATTTACTTTTCTATAAAATCACCCTCTAGCACGATACATTTACGCCAACGATAGATGAGTTTTTGAAATCTATCCTGGTAGAACTCGGAGCTTTGACTACGAAACCAAAATTTTGCAGCGGCCTTAACTTCTTCAGACTCGAAATGATTTTCACGGAGATGTTCTTTAAATTTAGGAAAGAGCTGAAAATCGCGTTTGAACACTGGTGTGAGGCCGGGCGTTGTCATGGTGAACAATGACTGCGTTTTTGTGGGTGCGAACCCTCCTCGGACGTTTTTTCAACTTCTTCAGAGTTTCAATAACGTTTCAGTAGAGTCTTCGAGAACAACACCATTGAAACCCAAAAAAACAGTCATCATCACTTTTTCAGCCGATTTTCGAACTTTGAATTTTTTGGTTGCAGTGATTTTGTGCCGCTATTCCATGGATTGCCGTTTATTTTCAGGGTCATAAGGGTGGACCATGTCTCGTCTCCTGTCACAATGTTGTGCAGAAATTCATCTTCATTTTCGAAGCGCTGCAGATTTTCTTGGCAAATGAGTAGTCTCTTAGTTTTCATCTCGGCAATGAGCATGCGAGGCACCCATCTGGCGCAGACCTTTCGGTAACCGAGAATACTGATAATGTGTCACACTCGTTCTTTGGAGATGTAGAGCATTGCGACAATTTCATTTTGTTTAATGCGACGATTTTCACGAATCAGTTCGTCAAAGTAGTTCCAATTAGACTCGTCCGTTGCCGTTACAGGCCTTCCACTTCGCGGTTTGCCTCGCAAATCTTCTTCCCCTGCTTCTCCTTTACACTGCCTCGCACAACGTCCAACGGTGCTCACATGAACACAATGTTTGCCGTACACAGCTTGCATTCGACGATGAATGTCTATGGGAGCAACACTTCCCGCAGTCAAAAATTCAATTACGGCACGTTGCTTGAAGCGAACGTCTTTACCCCTTTATATTGTAATCGATACTGAAACAACGTGTGCAATGGGTGTAGGCTATATTAGGCTATAACACAAAACCGGTTTTATCTGGCTACCTCTACACAATCCAGAATTATTCAAGTGGGGGCGTTACTTTTCAGCCCACCTTCGTACATTATAAATAATTACAAAAAAGTTTAATACATTCGAATTGATGCATTCTGAAATAACAAATGCATATTTACAGAGGTTTGTTTACTTATGAATGTAATTTATTGCATTTACTTATCTATATTTACATTTCCTTCAAATTGCATAATGCAATGCAATGGTTTTGGTTCTCCAAACTTGTTCGTGACAGCAAAAATAATATTACGAAGCTGTTTGTGGGATCGAAACCAAGTACCGGTACAGAATCTGAAGTCACACGATGAGCACACATCCAACTATTGAACAAATCCAACATCACTTAATCTCGCTGATCTAACAGGGAGCGTTGTTGCGATGTGGCCAAAATGTTATCCCTCAAACTGTGTCTAATAAGTTATTGTTAAACTTTGTAAAGTAAGTTTGTGTGGCAATATTTATAAAGTTTATTCGTGGAATATAGTTTTTGTTTTATGAAAACACCTCTGAAATTAATCCTTATTTTTCATTTACATCATACGTGGATCAGATTAAATCTTTATATGAAACACGTGAAATTTGTAAACTTGTTCTGAAATAAATCGGAATTCAAATTACGTTTAGCCAAAAGTTATTTCATCAATAATTGTTGAAAAATGATATTTCACTTAATTCTCTATTTTCACATTACAGTTTTATCGTTTACGTAAGTAATTAGATAACAGTAATTAGATAAGAGTAATTAGATAACAGTAGTAAAGGTGTTGCATAATTGTGGAACTTTATTTAATTAAAATTAAGCTCTACTTATTTTTCCTTCCTATGCGTGGAATCATATTTCGTAATACACTGTTTTCACTCACATAATATTCAAGAAAAGAGAAATGTATTCTATGATAATTATTTCAGAGTGTATAAGCTGATGTATAGCCATAGCCGGTGGTCAAGAGTCCTGAGGCCCCCCTTTCAGAAAAGATTAAAGGGCCACTGCCTGTTTTGCAATGGTGTATATATATATATATATATATATATATATATGATACACACAGACCGTGCATGGAAGAAGGAACTCTTCTGGGATAATTAAATCCAGTATAGTCCGAATAAGTAATGGTAAATGACAAATACCATAGTTTTTCTTTTTCATGATGCTAGCCCGACGTGGGCAACGGGTCACTCGCAAAGAGGTCCCATAAATATCGCTTCCCTCACCAGCTATCTGCAAAGCAGACATTAATAATGAAGATAGAGGTAAAGTCCAGAAAGATCTGAATAAATTCGTAGGTTGGTTGGTCACATGGCAAATTTTGCGTATAGTAAGTCATGGAAGGAGTTGGCAAGCGTAGATCAGGAAAAAGATTTTGGAGTTAGAGTCAATGGTGATTTAAAAGTAGCGAAACAAAGTATAGCAGCGGTCAATAAGGCAAACAAAGTGCTCGGTTTTATAGCTAGGATTTTTGCGTACAAATCGCGCGATATTGTTGTTCCTCTTTATAAATCATTAGTTAAACCCCATTTGGAGAACGCGATCCACTTTTGGAATCAGCATATGCGCAAGGATATAGACAAAATCGAAAGAGTTCAAAGACTAGGAACTAAGATGATTCCATCGCTTAAGTCAAAGTCGTACGAGGATAGGCTTAAGGAGTTAAAATTGACTACACTCGAGACTACGAAGCAAATGAGTGATCTAATCCAGGTTTTTAAAATTATGAATGAATTCGATAACGAAAAAGAGATAGCTTTTTTGAAATAGCACAATATAGTAGAACTAGAAATAACGGGTGTAAGCTGTCAAGTACAAGGTTCGAGACAGCATGTGCAAAAAACGTTTTTACGCATGGAATAGTAAATAGCTGAAGTAGTTTGCCGGTAGAAGTAATTCGTAGCACGTCTATAAACAGTGTAGATAGAATAGGTATAATGAAAATGAAAAGGTTTATTGGCAGACTATAGTCCATATGACAAATATTATTAATACAATGACAGTTCACATACTATGGATGGAAATATATACAGTTAATTAGAAATAATACAGTAATGTCAAAGTTAAGTGGAGCTACAAACAGACTTTTTCGTACCGAGAATTCCATAACTTAGAGGATAAACGGCACGACTCATGGATAACTTGGATAATCGGGTTGGTTGATTTTTAAATTCTTTGCATTAGAATGTATTGAGCATTCTTATTACCTCCGGGAGGGTCGGGGGTAACTTATGCAAGAGTCTAAATGACCTGTTGTACAGCAAATTTAGAGTTCTGCCAGAACCTTTTTTATAATTCACCCAGAGTTGCTCTCTGTATATATTACTGCAGAATGTACGAAAGAGAGTGTCTTTAGCTTCACTTGTACAGAACCGAAAGTTCCTTATAGAGGAATACCTCGAAATTCGTCGTTTCGAATTTCGTCGTTTCGCAGATTCGTCGTCAATCTTTTACTCACTATAGTTTCACAATCCGTCGTCCATATTCGCAGATTCGTCGTTTTTTTTAATAATGTAAAACGAAAACGATCGAAATTGACGAAATTTAACTGTTTACCAACGCGGTGCTGGTTAAGTGTGCGGTCTACCTAGCTTCGAGCAGTCTACCACAATTAAGCTGCGACCAACCAACCAACCTACCAAAAAGGCAACCGTGAAGGCTACGATAAACTTTAATATATCTTAGTTTATTTGGTGCTGGTTAAGTATGTGGTCTACCATCTGAGTTTTGACAGAATATAAACTAACGAAAATATCACGACTTAACCTAACCAATTATCAAGGGCGTACAGTTGATCTATTATTAATTATAACATTGTTTGTTTCTGGAATAGTATTTACTATTTACTAATAGATCAACTGTACGCCCTTGATAATTGGTTAGGTTAAGTCGTGATATTTTCGTTAGTTTTAACGAAAATATTCTGTCAAAACTCAGATGGTAGACCGCATACTTAACCAGCACCACCAACGCAATATATTATTATATTTTGCCGAAAAACGAGTAGAATTTGATTAATTAATCTGTTTAATAACATAATACAGTAAAATGTTTTCTCATTGAAACATGTTATAATTTACCTCGAATTTCGTCGTTTCGTATTTCTTCGTGTTATTCCGGAACGAATTAACGACGAATTTCGAGGTATTCCTGTAGTCATATTTGCTTTAGCACAAAGGCTTCGAGATTGTTTTCTTATATCATATCCGAGTCATCACTCAAGGAGCTTGTAATAGTTTGACCTAAATACTTAAACTCTTGTACTTCCTCAATTACTTCACCTTTCATTTTAAATCTAATGTCAGCTGGCTGATTACAGCTTTTAGGATGAAATTGCATAACCTTAGTTTTTGTAACATTAAAAAGAATAATATGTTCCTCTGAAAACACTTGGCAGACTTTTAGTAGCCGATCCAGATCTTTAACAGAGCGACTTATTAACACTATATCATCGGCGTAAACTAAGTTATTTATCCTTGTGTTATCTATACAACATCCCACTGTTTCCTCATTAAGTGAAGCAATTAATCCGTCAATGTACACATTAAACACCATACGGAGAGCAAGGAGCCCTGTTTAACCCAGCAAGAGGAGCCAAAACATTCGGATAGTACATTGCCCACCTACCAGTAAAAGATTAGTGGGAATACCAAAATTTCAATAAATTTAATATGTACATGGGAACCTTCCTGTCTTATACGTTTTTAAATAAAATATTGTGGTTCACTCTATCATATGCCTTACTTATATGTTATATCTAAGAAACAACTATAAATAGTTGAATTACTGTCAATGTATTTAGATATTGGGTACTTGTAGGTTATCTCCCGCCCCTCACCAATTTTGACAATATTTTCGTTAAAACTAACGAAAATATCACGACTTAACCTAATCAATTATCAAGGGCGTACAATTGATCTATTATTAATTATAACATTGTCTGTTTCTGGAATAGTATTTACTATTTACTAATAGATCAACTGTACGCCCTTGATAATTGGTTAGGTTAAGTCGTGATATTTTCGTTAGTTTTAACGAAAATATTCTGTCAAAACTGGGGTTGGGTGGGGGCGCACATAACCTACAATTACCAGATATTGTTTCTTTAAGTACATACTGTAGGTATAGTTTAAGGTAGTAAAATTAAGGTTTTGTGGTTCAGAACCCACGTAAAATTGTAGGTTACCTTTGCCACCACGGAGGACATGCGCAATACACAATTACAAGCACAGTAGGTAAACTAACCATGACCGGAACTTAGGGTCTTTGTTGGTCTGAAACATTATATATTATATATATATATATATATATATATATATATATACTGTATAGATATATATATATACTGTATAGATATATATATATACACACTGTATATATATATATATATATATATATATATATATATATATAATGTATAGATATATATACTGTATATACTGTATATATATATATATATATATATATATATATATATATATACAGTGTGTATATATATATATATGTATGTATGTATATATATATATATGTATGTATGTATATATATATAGGTATATGTATAATATATATATATATATATGTAGTATGTATATGTATATATATGTATGTATATATACACGGTGAACCAAAATAGGTGGACAGTAGGTTGAATACGGTTTGTGTTATATTATATTATAACTATGGTGTTCATTATAACTATGGTGTTTGTGTTTTATTATATTAATATTATAACTAAATTTATTTAAATTTTATTTTGTATTATGTATACAAAAAAATTAAATATGTATTCTCAAAATAAACGTTATCATTTACTGTCCACCTACATTTGGTTCACCCTATATATATATATATATATATATATATATATATGATGAATAAAACCACGAAGGAAAAAGAACACAAAGGGGTGCTCAAGCGCTTTCGTCTCATGACATCCTCAGGAACACTGGAGTGAAAGGACAGATCAAGGCAATATATAGGTTACAAAAATAAACATACATACATACACATTCACATATATATACATATATATATATACATATATATATATATATATAAATATACATATATATAGTAAGCATAGAAAAAAATTGTGGGAGGAGCCAACATTTATATGGTCACAGAAGAATAAAGAAATAAAATAAATATAAATATAAATTGAGAAAAAATTAATTACAAAATAGTGCCTTAGTGATATATATGTCACAGCCTAAATAATCATAAAGAAATAAACAGGCAAATAAAAAAAAACCATAAATACTATACATACATATATATATATACATATATATACACATATATATATATATATATATATATATATAAAGACACACTTTTAGCACTTTGGCCGACCTTCCATATAAATTCAAATGGCTTTTTTTGGAACAGGTCACAAAGAATAAAGAAATAAAAATAAATATAAATA